>OVAX01000883.1:21159-60820 GCA_900406405.1 Lepidium africanum | reverse complement strand
GGTTTACAACGAATTTGCAACGCCAACCAGCGTTGCAAATGTGTATTTTTGTTGTAGTGTTCGTGTCATAGCCTCCGTTGACTTTATTGACAACTAGTTGTGAGTCGCAGAGGCATTTGACTTATGCTGCCTCGATTTCTTTTGTTAATCTGTTCTTGGCAATCAAAGCCTCATACTCTGCGTCGTTATTCGACGCTGGAAAAGCTAAGCGGAAAGATTGCTCTAAAGCTTCTCCGGTTAGAGTTTCAAATTGGATTCAACATCCAGAGCCGTATTGCAAAGACGATCCATCGACGTATAACTTCCAAATCTTTGAATTCTCGTACGACTTCGAAGGCTCTAGTTCGGGTGATAACTCTATTATGAAGTCGGCTAAGACTTGAGACTTCGTGCTAGTTCTTCCTTTGAACTCGATGTCGTACTCACTAAGCTCTATTACCCACATTGTTAATTTTCTAGATTGATTAAGGCTGTGCAATATCGTCTGCAATGGATGGTTGGTAAGTATGATAATCGTATGAGATTGGAAGTATGGGCGCAACTTCCTTGCCAAGATGACAACTGTAAGTGCAAGATTTTTTGTTGTCGAATACCGAGATTCGGCTCAATCGAGCGACTTGCTTGTGTAGAATACGGGATGTTGTATCCCTCTATCTTCTTGGACTAAGACACTACTTATGGCTGAAGGTGAGACTGCTATGTAAAGATATAATAGCTCTTCATCTTCTGGTTTAGCACAAATTGGTGGAATTGAAAGATATTCCTTTAACTTGGAAAATGCCTTCTCGTATTCCTCATCCCATTCAAAGCTTTTCTTTCCTCTCAACTTTTGGTATAAAGGGAGGCACTTGTCTGTTGACCGAGATATGAATCTATTCAAAGCGGCAATTCGTCTCGTCAACCTTTGGACTTCACACTTGTTCTTTGAAGAAGGTAGTTCTTGGACCGCCTTGATTTGTTTTGGGTTTGCTTTCTATTCCTCTTTGTGTTACTATGTAACCGAGGAATTCTCCCGATGTGACACCAAAGGTGCATTTTACCGGGTTGAGCTTCATCTAATACTCGTTCAGAGTTTGAAAACATCGAGAGAGATGTTCAACATGATCATCGGCTTTCTTAGATTTGACTATCATATTGTCGATTTACACTTCCATTCTTTGCCCGAGTTGGTCGGCAAACATCTTATTTACTAGACACTGATATGTAGGTTCGGTGTTTTTCAAGCCGAATGGCATAACCTTGTAGCAATACGTTCCTTGTTCCATTATGAACGAGGTATTTTCATGTCGACGGGGTGCATTCAGATTTAATTATATCCCAAGAACGCATCCACGAAAGATAGCAACTCGTTTCTGGTTGTTGCTTTGACAATTTGATTAATACTCGAGAAAGAAAAACTATCCTTCGAACATGGTTTGTTGAGGTCGGTAAAGTTGACGGAGACCCTCTATTTTACGTTTTTCTTCAGGACTACGACTGGATTAGCCAACCATTCCAGATATTTTACTTCGACAATTGACCCGGTTTCGGTTAACTTTTCAACTTTGTTAATGACGGCTTCAGCTCTCTCTGGTCCGAGTTTACGCATTTTGCTGCTTGATTGGCTTGTAAGTCGGATCGACATTAAGCCTATGACTTACAATTTTGGGATCAATCCCTGGCATGTATTGTGCTGTCTTTGAGAATGTCATTATATTCTGCTCAAGTAGATGGATTAACTTTTCCTGGATTGGTTTGCTTAGATTAATCCCGATGCTGACGCATCTTGCTGAGTCGGTGAGATCAATGTTAACAAGTTCAATGGTTGATTGATCTAGCTTCTCAGGAAGTGGTGGCTCTAAGATTCCCTTTTTGCTTGTCAAAGTTGTGACCATACACAATTTATTTCAGAGTTTCAACTCGTCAATGAAACATGTGCGCGAAACTCTTTAATCTCCTCANTCGTCAATGAAACATGTGCGCGAAACTCTTTAATCTCCTCAAAGTGTATAGACTCCTTGATCTGTTGGAATCTTCACACATTGATGGTAGCTTGATGGGATTGCCTTCATGGCATGTATCCACGGAGCTCCCAAGATCATGTTGTATATCGGTGGTTTTTCTACCACTAGGAGTTTGAACCACCTTGTCATTCTTGTAACTCGGATAGCAAGTGTAACTATTCTGATTACGTGTATGGAGCTTCCATCGAACTCGGTTAACGTTCTATCGACCGGCTAGATTATGAGATCCGGTAGTTCCATCTTGTATAGTGTCTTTTTGAAGATCAAGTCGACTAAACTTCCAGTGTCGATAATTGTTCTCAAAATATTGCAATCCACGACTTTGAGTTTCGACGACTAGAGGATCATTATGGCGAAAACATATTCCTTCGACATCTTTCGCGGTTGTCGGAATCCACCAACTTTAAAGTTTCGAGTTTGTCGGGTAAGGTGAAGATGACTGCGGCTACAACTTTCCACTCCTACTTCTTCATTGATCGCACAATATCATTACAGGATTACAATCCTCCCATAATGACATTTATTTTGACTCAAGGGGATTTCGAGCCGGATTCCTCTTCTACGAGTTTGGCATGCTTTGAACTACCAGATGCGGTGCCTTCGGGGTTCGCTGCTTTGAATACTGTGTCGTATTTCGATTTCCTTCGTTTTCTGTGCCCTGAACTTCTCGATTTCTTCTTCCGAGATAGTCAACTCGCTATTAGAGTACTTCTCGGCTAGTTATTCTTGAAGCTTCTTGCACTTTGAAGTCAAATGACCCGTCCGATAATGGTAAGCACAATACTCATTGTGATTATAAGTACTATTCCAAGTCTTTCTTCCAATTGGAGTATTGGCTTCTCTGACTTGGAAAGCAGTTGCGGGGTTGGTTCTTTCCTTGTTATTCTGTCTCAGCTCTTGGTACTCTTCTTTTGATTCCTTGACTCCGGAATCACGTTGAGTCTTTTGAATCCTCGAGAGGATTCATTTTTTCTAAGTACTCGGCGTGTCTCGCGGCTCTACATAAAGCGTCTGAGATGGTCAGAGGCCGGTTTACATGAAGGTTTAGCTGCAAAGCCTCATTGTTCACAATTTCAATTCTCGGGGCTTCGATGGCGACGTCATCGCTCACTTTTGCTTTTGTCATGATCTTCCTAAATCATCCGAGATATGACTTCAGAGACTCGTCTACTTGTTGTCTTAAAGATCTCAACTCGGCAGTTGAGGTATCTTGGTTCAGGAATATAGTGTATTGTTTCATGAATAACTCGGCAAGTGGGTTGAATCCTTTGATGGATTCGGCTGGTATTTTGGTGAACCAGACTAGTGCGTCTCTAGTTAAGTTCTCAGCGAAGAGTTGGCAATATATCGCGTCTTCTTCATGCGGTTGGTAGTTGACACTCCTCATCATGACGTTTAAGGCAATCATGAATTCCAGAGGATCAGAGGTCCCTTCATAAAGAAGGCATCTCGCTTTAAAACTTTGATTGACCGAGACTCTCCTTAGTCTCAGTGAGAATGGCGAGTTCTGAGCTTTAGCAAGTGTTCTCCCAATCTTGGGTGTGACACTGGTTGCTTGATGAAACTTCGACTTTACGTATTCTATCATCCGTAAGACAGTGGCAGTGTCTAGCATTGCTAGCATTGTCAAATTTTGTTGAGTTGGGAGTTGAGCCTATCCCAAAGCAGCATTCGGCAAAGAAACAGATGTATCTCTGAATAGATTTCGTTGCACACTCGCTAGTGTTTCTTTGCGAGGTCGGTTTCCTTGTACGAGATTAAAGTCGTTCCCACACGTTACTACGCGTGCCTCAATTCGGTCAAAACACTATGTGTATCTTTGATTAGCTGCCTTTTGTTGCCTTATAAAATTTCGCAACAATGTTTCTAGAGTCGGTGGGTGGACCGATGGATTGGGAAGTTATTCAGTGGACTCTAGTTGAGTCTGCCAGATCAGTTTGCTCTGGAAGTGGCTCCAAAGCCCTCCCATCTGGTGATTTGTTGACGAGATCGCTAGAGGACATTGTTGTTGACTTGGCGATTCCCTACTGCCTTGTAAAGAAGTTTTTTCGATGTTTCCCACAAACGGCGCCAACTGTTCTAGTCGGATCTAGCACAAGGTGTTTTGATCATTCTATTTTTTAAAGAATTAGAGGGAAAACGGGCAAGAAACTCTTAAAGTTTGGAAGAGGGAAGTATGATGTCAAAGATAATGCCGAGTTCGTATTATTGCTTAATGTGTATCAAAAATCAAATCTTTTTTTCGAATAACCTTTGTCTCTATTTATAAATTATAGAGGCAGTTTACAATCCTAAACAAATAAGGAAATACTACAATTTGTTTAGATCATAACAAACTGCCTAGATTTTAGGAAATTTTCCAAGTCGGAATAGGAAAATTTTCATTTTTTTGTTGATGACGTGTCTTCTGAGTTTGCTCTTCTTTATGATTCTTATCCGAGAAGGTGCTCTTCCGAGTTGTCATTTATGCAACCGAGATGGAACTTCGATACTTCGCCGAGTTCCACACTTAATATTTTTCGGATGATTGTTTACAATAGACCGAAATAAAATCTCGGATCTTTTTCCAACAATGTTCTAGAGTCCAGACTGTATTTTAGCTTATAAAAATAACTAAATTCATTAAGCCATATAAGCCAAAACACAAGCATATATTTTATCAATCGTGTTCTATATATAATTGGGAAAACAACACCGAGTAGTGTATATTAGTTAACTTTAACGTAATTGAAAGATTTATTTTATTTCATTTTATTACACCTAGCAGGTGTCTTAATATCTGATTTTATTTTTTCAAAAAAACTGAAAGTTAAAAGGGAAATTAAGTTTGGTAATAATCAATAACTATCAATAACTTCAAAATTAAGGATATGACACTGATAAATTTTAATTAGGTAAATGACAAAGATATTACCATTTTTTCCCTGTTTTCATTCAAATTTTTCCCATTACTTTTATATATTCAATAGTCAAATAACTTTTTGGTAATATCATTGTCACTTACCTAATTAAAATTTATCTTTATTATTTACTTAATTTTGAAGTTATTGATTGTTATTCAATTAAATCACCCAAGAAAAAACTCGAACGGGAAAGAGCAGGTCCGTCTCTATTGGGTGGCAGCATAGGCATTTGCCTAGGGTCCATGATTCAAAAAGGTCCAAAATTTTATTTTCTATTGGAAACATATCAAATTTTTTGAATAAAAAGACCCAAACTTAAGAAAAAAATAACCAAAAATATTTTTAATCTAGTTAATACTAGAATAATAGGGCCCAAATTTCACTAAAAATACCAAATTTTTCTTTTTAATCTAGTTAATTACTAATTTTTGGATATTTTAAAAATTTTGAGGTCCTGTAAATCATATCTTACTATAAAAAAATTTTTTATGCCCTTTAAAATATATTATAGATAAATATTTTTTTGTATTTTGTCTAGGATACTTAAAAGTATAAGACTGGGTTGGGAAAGAGTCAAAACCCAAATTTTAACCCTAGAGTATGAAAAAGGCTAAATAAGAAGATCACAAATTTAATGCAATGGAGGCAAAACCAAAGCCGAATAAAAAATATTTGATATTAATTTAAAATTCATATAATAACAGTGCTGCTAATTTTTACTAAACATTTTTCTCTATTTATATATCAAAATTTTGTTATATATCAAATGTACATATAGTTATTTGAGCCCCTAAAAATAAAATTATTTAATATTTAAATTGGTTGGTAATCTATATCTCCCTAACAACTTTGGAAATTTACACAATAGTTTTGTTATCTATTTTTTACTTATTATTTTATTAATTGGGTCTTTAAAAATTGGGGACCCTATTCAAATAGTTTATACTACTGGTTCAGATCCGGTTCTGCCCAAAATCGACACGCACATGAAATTTATCTTATGACTAAGTTCAACATCAATTTAGTTCAACAAAAACAAAGATGTTTAGCCATTAGTACTACCGCCTTGATGCTATTGGAGGATTCCAAACCCAAATAAGTTGAAGCCAAAAAGAGACGTTTCAATCCAATTTAATTAATTTCTTCTCATTTTCTTAGGGTAGACGTTTGACTCCCTTCTTCAAAGAATATGCATGAATGATCTTCAAAAGTACATAAATGATCACAAATTCCGAAGAGACTGATTAGAAAAGCAATTAATGTACTTTAATAACGCATGCATCCGTATGTGATACAATAAATGCATTTGTATATAAGGACATGGTCATCTAAAGTATCAAAACACAGATGATAAAAAAGAAAGTTAAAAGAGTCCAACTATTAAGCCGATTCAATAATAAAAAAAAAATACTTGTGGTTGGAGAAGGAGACTTTTCATTTTCTTTGTCTTTAGCCAAAGCCTTTGGTTCTGCCTCTAACATCACTGCAACATCTCTTGATATTCGAGGTACTAACTAGTAAATCTAATAAAATAATCAAATCATTTAAATGAATATTGTTAATTATCATATGATGTAACAAGAGAATCCAATGATATAGCTTATTTTGATTGATTCTATGTAGAGGACTTAGGTCGTTACTACAACAATGGAAAATCCAACGAGGAAGAGTTGAAAAAACTTGGATGCAACATGGTTCGTGGTGTTAATGTACACTCCATGACCTTAGACTCTCGCCTAGCTCGATACGACCTAATCGTATTTAACTTTCCTCATGCAGGGTAAGGTTTTGGTGGTTCCTAATCGCATTGTTGGTCCATTATCCTATTGATATCATTTGTGTGTACAATTAACAGGAAACACAATAAGGTAATGAGAGGATTTATGGAGAGTGCGAGAGAGATGGTGAAAGAAGAAGGTGGAGAGATTCATGTCACATGTTTGACTATAAACCCATTCAACTTGAGTGATATGAAGGCTTTAGCAAAAGAGACGGGTTTGCGTTTTATAAGGAAGATGCAATTTAGCAAATGGGACTTACTAGATTACTACAACAAGAGAAAGAGTGAACAAAGCTACTCTGATCATGGCTTTCCTTTCGGATCAGTTACTTTCATGTTTCAGAAGTAACTTTTTATGTCTGCTTCATTCAATAAATCACTTATAGACTGATCGATTTTGTCAACCGACAAAGAATCTCAAATCTTGTCCTCATAATTAGAACCGAGATTTCTTTTCTTTTCATTAAGTTTTGTTATTGTTAATTCCTGATTAACAGATGATATCTTCTCTTAAAGCTCCTCTGTTAGCAAACCGAACCAAAGTTGACGTCTAACAACCCCCCAAAACTGAAAAGATAGTTTACTATGAACTTTAGACTATAATAAACTAAAATTTGACTCCTCAACCAAAGTCACTTAAACCACACCGTCTGCTCAACATCAGTTATAAGTTATAACCATATCTACTGGGCTTCTCCTTAATTTAATATATATAAGTTTGGACTTACTTTTGGAAAATGTGACAGTCACATCAATAAGCTTGCCGGCAAGACGGTTCTAAGAAACACAAATGTCTACCTTAATTGAGTAATATCAAAAACTTCTAGTGTAGTAATAATAGACTGTTCGAAATCAACACAGTAATAATCAATAAATGGTGCTAATGCTATTAAGTTGCAGAGTAATCTAATCATAGACGCTGCAGAAATATATGGTAACAGAGAAAGTTGTGAATGGGGCGAAGAACAAAAAACAAATCCCTCATTACCAAATAGTTTCAACATAGAATAAATTTTTCTTTTGGTTTTGTAACTTTTGTTGCAGTATGATACTAATGAAATAATGATCAGAAATGTAACAAAATCTCAATTCTGGTCGTCGTCGTTATTAGCTTTCGCCGTACCCATTACTCTCCGCGATTGTTGCAGATTCTTCTGATCATCGACCACAAACGCTGACGATAACTCCATATGACAAATCCTAACAGCACCAATCAATCTCTCCGGCAATTCATCCTCCGTTTGCGCCTCCACAACCAAACCAATGTCGATTGTTAAGCTCGTAATGTACCTCAATGTCAGCTGCAAAATCACCGCCATAACCGCCGAGTAATTAGCTCCTCTATGATAACTACACTTCGCAGCCTTCCCCACAACAAACGCACCGAAATTTCCAGCCGCAGCTTCAACCACCCATGGACCTTTCACGACTTTGCTCACTAATTTGAATCTCTAATCAAGAAACGAGTCGTCCTCGTTGATTAATTTGTGGAGAAACGAATCAGAAGGGATCGGTTGTTCCGTCGCGAAGTAAACCACCAAACTGTAGTGTTCTTTGCTTTGAATCTGGAAATTAACGGCGAAGATGAAGCTGCTTAAGGATTGACCACGTAATTGTGCCTCTTTGAGCGCGTGCAATACACGATGATCGGGACGAGCGAGGATGTGATCGAGTTTTGAAGTGGATTTGAGCCAGTCAACGCCGGCGGGAGAGAGAAGGTCACCGCCGGCGGGAGATTTCTGTTTGTTGGTGGAGTAGTCAACGGAGCGAAGAGAGAAGACATCGCCTGGAGGCGAAGCCCAGCCGTTAACTCCGGTTTGGAGATCAACGATGGATAACGAACCACCATTGATTGTCTCGGTTATCCATTCTGGTACGGTATACATTGATCCGGTTTTGATCGGTTTGGTATTATTGTCGTCGGTGGAGATTTTGGTTGGGTTCATGGTTATGTGATTTTTCACATTTTACAAGTGAGCAGTCTTTATATCTAATGATTTTGAGTTAAGATCATACATCCAACCAAACTTTAACTAAATAGCCAATAAATGTACAACAACCAAAAGCCATAAACAGACCATGCTGCACAAAAGGATGTAAGGCTGCTAGCTCTAATTTTTTCAAATCTGAAATTAGAGTAGCCCATGCTTTTGATACTAAAATATGGCATCATCTACGTCTTGGATTACACTATCTAGATGACAAGTTTCGTGATCCCAATGTAGTTTCTTCAACTATATCAGGTTATTAATCAATCAGACAAAACTACTACGTTTTGTTCTGTTTGTTGTTTTCAATAACAATATATCCTTCGAACTGAAAGTTTACACTAAACTCTCTAAATTATAAACTGAAAATTTAACGTCGAACAACTCATCTAAATTTAGTTTAAACTTAACTTTTGACTATAATAAGCTCTCAAATGTGACTTTTCAACCAAAGTCACTGCAAAAAGACCAACCTAAACCACACCGTCTGCTCAACATCAGTTATAGCCATATATACAGTGTGTTATTATATTTCTTATATAATAGCACTTTGTTAAGAACTAATTTCGATTAACAAAAGAAAGATTAAATGATCGAAATCAAAGAAAAGGAATCAGAGTTTCAGGCTCTGCAAAACATCACACCACCAAAAATGCATAATCCTAATTTTAGCAACAATCAGTCTTTTAAAGAGTCAAGTTCCCAAGTGGGCCTAATGGGCTTCTCAATACCCCCGCCCCGAGATTCAGCTTGTCCTCAAGCTGAAGTTGTTGCTGCAGATTCACCACTCTCATCCACAATTCCTTATTTTCTTTCTACATTTGTATTTGAAATTCCAATCCTTGTTGAACTTTATTGTACTCTTTCTCTTCAGCTGTGTTCTTCCTTTATCAATAACCTTGCATGAATGAGAATCTGTCTCCTTTGTCCTCCCTTTTATGCACCTTATAATCGGTCCACTTTTACTCCACTTCTTTCCTTCATGAGTTTCTTCTTGACCCCACACTGATTGTGCATAAATGATTCGTTTATGTGACAGCAAATTCGTTTATCTTCTTTAATCTCAACGTCTCTTCTATCTCCATTCCTCTGCAGCTCTCTTGTCTGGCTTCTAGCTACTTGTAGACAGAACTCTAGCTTCAGCTGTGATTCAAGTTCCTTCGTCTTGTGTTTCCAGTGACCTGACATTAATGTGATCTCATCTCTCAGTTTTGTAATCTCTATGTCTTTCATCCCAACTAATCTGTTCATTCTCTCGAATTTCATTAGAGAGACAGCTACAAGAAACTTGTGGAGCTCACAATCTTCGCCACTAGTCCCAGCCTTTGCAATGGGCTCAGTTAACTCACGCTCCCTTCTTGTAACATCTTCCCTAAGCTGCTTTTCTGAGCACTCTCTCATGTAGTGACTTATCTTCTTTCCATATTTATATTTGAAATTCCAATCCTTATTGAATTTCATGTAGTGCGATATCATCCATCCACAGACGAGCTCTCTATTGGTGAATGTATGGTGCCCTCTCAAGAGAAGTTAGTTCCAATAGGAACTCGTTTCCTCTCTCCACATGTTACTCCACACAGGGTTGCTCCACCAATCATAGTGTCTTGGCATCTCTTCAAACCCAACTCGTGGATAACATCTAAAACTTGTTGCTCTTTCAGTTTTAACTCTTCAAGCTCTATGGCTTCTTCTAACTGGCGTTGGTCAAGCTCAGCAAGCTGGTCTTCTGAATAAGATTGTTCACTTAGAGCCTCAAGACATATTGGAAACTTGTTGAGAAGCCTGAGAGTGAGTAGTATCGATCATCATGCCATTCCAATTAAACCTATCACCAACATTCCCAAATTCACGGTTGCTAGAAGGACTCATCACGTCTTTTCTTTCCTTGTCTCTTCGTTTTGCATTTTGTTTATACTTGAACTTCCAGTTCTTAGGATTTTTGCTGTGCTTTATAATACTCTGCACTCTTAAAAACAATTTAGCAAACAGATGGTGTGCAACCTTTCTGTCTCTCCTATCAATTTCTTTTTTTCTCAAATCCAACCGAGTTTTCCATCCCACATTCTCCTTTTGATGTTCCACTGAGTTATCAATCCCAAAATTCAAAACAGTAAAAGCGTTTACTGATGCTGTTGACAAAACCAGATTTGAGTCTAAGTTGAGACTCACGTTCGTTGGTTGAGATGGTTTCCATGATAATGATTGGAGGCTCTGTGTAGGTGGAATATTGGCGTGATTTGCCTTCCGCGAATGCAATTCCGACCAGCGAAGCTCATCCTGCTCGATCAAGGACCGAAGTGCCTTCTCCAACGAATCAACGGAAGAGAAAGCTCCGCCATCGTTGCTTGCAGCTCAGCTCCTCGTTTCCACTTACAGCACCTTGGACCTTCATTGCTCCTCTCTCACGCTTGGCATGTAACTGGTCCTCGATCAAGGCTTGAAGTGCATCCTCCAACGTCTCGAAACTTCCAGACACAACCGCCACCATTTCTTCAAGATGGTTACAACTATTAGGTTTCGATTTCTTCAGTAAGTTTTCTCTAGTGGCCAGTACGTCATGGACTGAAGGGAACTCCGGTGGTCTGGATAGAGTAGAAAACCCAGGCGGACCAGGTCCTGTGTCATATTTGTCCTCGTCTGGCCAGTTTATGGGAACCGGTCTTTGTGTCGAACACTCGGCGGGCTTTCCGATTTCACGATCAGCTTCAAGCATCTTCTGTAGAGCCTTTTCCAACGAATCAAAGGAAGATGAACGCTCCGCCACCGTTTTTTTCATGTCTTCGCCAGCTTTAGTCGTCGTTTGCTCTCCACTCCCTAGATTAGGAATGGACATCGCTCTGATACCAATGTGTAATGATATTTCTTATATAATAGCAATTTGTTAAGAACTAATTTCGATTAACAAAAAAAAGATCAAATGATCGAAATCAAAAGAAAAGGAATCAGAGTTTCAGACCATCACCATCAGTGAGGTTCTTAATTTGAGGTTCTAAGATTATACAATATTATTGTTTTTATAAGAATTTATTTTTTATTTAAATTTTATTTTTTTAATCTAAATTGTTCAATCAAGTATCAACGCATGCCAAATAGAGTTTCTTATTTTAGAAATCAAAGCTCTAAAGTCTCTCTTTTAAGAACCCTTCTCAATTCTCTTTCCTATTTTTCTAATTTTTTAATGTTTAGAACCTCACTTAAGAGTCTCCAATGGAGATGCTCTCAGGCTCTACAAAACATCACATCACCAAAAACGCATAATCCTAATTTTAGCAACAATCGAGTCTTTTAAAGAGTAAAGTTCCCAAGTGGGCCTAATGGGTTTATCACAGTGCTTCTCCTTAATTTAGTTCAACAATCAAAGCTTTTCACAACTTTGTTTGAGGTCCATAAGTTTGGACTTACTCTTGGAAAATGTGACAGTCACATCAATAGACTTGCCGGCAAGACGGCTCTAAGAAACACAAATCTCTACCTTAATAGAGTAATATCAAAAGCTAAAACATAGACACAAAAGACGAGTGTAGTAGGAATAATACTCTTCGAAACCAACCCACTAACAATCAATCAGTGGTGCGTGTTTGCAGAGTAATCCAATTATATACGCTGCAGAAATATATGGTAATTGAGAAAGTTGTGAATGGGGCCAAGAACAAAGAACAAATCCCTTATTAGCAATAACAAAATTTTGGTTTTGTAACTTTTGTTGCAGTATGATGTTTTATAGGAACTGATGATCAGAAAAGTAACAAAATCTATCACAAAAAAAGAAGACATCAACGGAAATGCATAAGATAAATGAAACTTGTGAACATAAATGATCTTCCTAGTAACAGCTTCAACATCTTTCAAAGGAAAAGATCCGTAAACGCAATATTCGATCGGAACTAAACGAAACGAAACCCACCAAATCGATGTGCCAACGTTTTACTCATTGAGTTTTTGGTCTCTTAGGTTGACGATCAGAGGCCAATCTGTAAATCCAATAAACCTACAATATTGGAAAAATTCGAAAGAGATCAATGATCGATCGTTGTTGTAACTTATTCAAAGCAGAGAGCAGCAGGAAAGAAGACAAAATCGATGAGATCAATAAGTGAAAGTACCAAGGCGATGACGTGAACTGCGGCGAGAAAAACAATCATAGCCGGTATGAGATCCACAGACTTCTCCATTGCAGACGAAAGAAGAAAACTCGCTACTTCTCTTAGACAGATCGATCTTGGTTTATATTTGACTTCACCGAAAATTCTCTGCCGGAGACGACTAAGGTAGTAACCTTTGTGTGAGCGAAACAGTCATCGATTTATCCTTCTCCGATTTGAAAAATTTGCAGTGCTGTTTGGGAGCAGGAGCAATGTTATCCTTACTCCAGCTAAGTTTAACACATGGGCTTAAGCATTATGGGCCTGGTCCGACCCAGATAACATCGCCGGCTCCGAGTATCAGTAACACCGACTGACTCAGCGTTTGCCACGTGTCATGGACGTGGCGACTAATTCTCGCTGTCTTCGCTCTCTTTCTTCCTCGTCTCTTACGTGGAGAGAGGGATACTCGAAAGTCGAAACTATCTTCTACAAGGACGATCTCGCTTACGCATTTTAACGAACAACTGCTGTGCAAAGAAAACTTCGGGTGGTAAATCAGACGGACGATGGGATCGTCGCATGCTGGTCGATTAAATAGATTGTATTGTTCTTGTTGTTAGCCAATGAGGAATGTTGTTGTAGCCCTCCGCCATCAACGCCGTGTCTTGTTGCTCCAGAGAAGTACCTATTTTTATCCCTTTTCGGTCTTACATTTTATGGCAATTTGGATGTAATTTGGTAGCAATTGCTGAAGCGGATGCTTTCTCTGTTGATTCGGTAGCTTTCAAGTTAGGAATTACGTTTTTTATGAATCCACTTAGCGGGAAGAAAGAATTGTGATTATCACGAGAACATAGAATTTCTGCGTTTAGGGTATTTGGAATCCTGGTTATTAGTTTGTAATGCTGATTACTCTTTGCTTTGTAATCTTCATAGTTGCCCAAGGTGAGCTTCAGAGAAATTTTCACTGTATCTTTGCTAGGTCCCCTCAGACGTATAGAAAAAGTGTATTAGGCTTAAATGATGATGAATGTATCTGCTGAAAGTTTCTATTCTCATTTTGAGAATTGAATTCTATGCTGATGAGGTTGTTGTTGTTATAGTTGGAGTGTTGCATGATGACAAAACTATTGACTTCAAGCTTGGGAATCACATATGGAGAGGAAATGATAATGAGCTCCCAAGATACACGAATACATGGGTATCACCATTTTATTTGCAACACAGAACGTAAGTTCTTGATCATGTTGGATAATTTACGGATACACAACCAGTAGAGGATATAAGGATGTTTGACTTGGATAATCATTTTTCGGGAATGGGTTCTCAGGTATTCAACGGAATTCACCAGCGTTCATGGTGGAAGACCTACGGCAGATTATGCAAAATTGCGGAGAGAATCCCTTGAAACGGAATTTGGACAGGCTCTTGGAGCATATAGCTCGAAAAGTTTTTCTGCAGTGTATCGTTTTGGTCCATTTTTAGCATTATATAGAGCTGCAATCATTTCTTTCCATGTGGTGAAGCTTGCCTTCTGGCAGCTGTGTGTTCAGGATATGAGGAAAAGGGCTGTCAAGGTCTGTAAAATCGTGACCTTTGATGATCTGTTGTTTGGCGATGCTTGTTTAATTACTCAAAATGTAGACTACTCTTTGTATACGCTACTACGCCAATAATTAATTTGATAGTACTTTATCACATTTTGGATGCAGTTCCGTGAAACTCTTATCAGCTTGGGGCCTTTCTACATTAAGGCATGATGCTTATTCACTTTATCTTTCAGTACACCTCTTAATATTACAATCTTAGTCTAAATATGTAAGTCCTTGCAAAAAAATACATTATTTGACTTGCAGCTCGGACAGGCATTGAGCACGAGACCAGACATATTACCATCTATATATTGCCAGGAACTTTCAAAATTGCAGGTAGGCTAATTTTCTTTCATTCTAATTATGATTATGGTTGTGCTGGAACAATTGGATAATGTATTTATCTTGATTAATCTAGGATCAAATTCCTCCATTTCCAACTCCTATTGCCATGCGATGTATTGAAGAGCAACTGGGTTCTCCAGTGTCAAAACTTTTTGCAGATATTGGTCTTAAACCTGTTGCTGCTGCATCTCTGGGTCAGGTATACAAAGGTTAGATGCTTAATAACTGGGGTCGGCTATTTTTCTATCCTTTTTGGTCTCTATTGTTATTCTCTTTTCTATCTTTCTCAATCTAGAGTTATTAGAAGCTTAATGCTTCATTATTTTCCCTTAAGTATTGCAGCTCATCTGCATTCTGGACAGTTGGTAGCTGTTAAGGTTCAGAGACCTGGGATGTCACTCTCGCTGACACGTGATGCCCTTTTGTTCCATATGATTGGGGGACAACTAAAACGATTTGCAAAAGCCCGTAAGGATCTTTTGGTAGCAGTGAATGAGATGGTCCGTCATTTAAATAGAATGTTTGAACTCGTTTTCTGCTTACCTTATATTATCTAAACGTGCTTATGTCTCTCTTTGATAAATAGGTTAGGCATATGTTTGATGAAATAGACTACGTTCGAGAGGCAAAAAATGCAGAACGATTTGCTTCTCTATATTGTTCCGACTCAGGTAGGTTCTCCAAATTGTGTACTCTACTGAAATACCATTGTCAAATACAATATATCTTTGAACGTTGACAGGAAATGATCAGATAAATGATAATGATGGCCCAAGGAATAAGTCGAGGAATCACAGAGTAGAGAGAATCAAAGCCCCTAAGATTTACTGGAATTTTACTCGGACAGCCGTTCTCACAATGGAATGGATTGATGGCATAAAATTAACGGATGAAATGAAGTTGAGAAGGGCTTCTCTTGACAGAAGGGACTTGATCGATCAGGTAAATATGTAACTGATACCTAATGCCCTCCCCAAATGACAAATTGGTATGGGGTTAGAACTTTGTGATTCTGTGAATACGTGTGGACTTAGTATGGTTACGTTCTTCTTAATGTTCCATTGAGTAACTTTTATTGATTTGGTTCACAGGGTTTATCCTGTTCATTGAAGCAGCTCCTTGAGGTTGGATTCTTTCATGCTGATCCGCACCCAGGAAATCTTGTGGCTACTAAAGAAGGGTCTCTTGTTTATTTTGACTTCGGGATGATGGGGAATATCCCACGCCATTACCGTGTGGGACTTATTCAAATTGTAAGCTTTTCTTTAGTTTATCATAGCCGTTTATCTGTTTTATATATGCTTGCAGTCATTCTAGCCTTTCATTTCGATTGTGCTTATAACATAAACTACATGTAGCGTCTTCTGTTGCATATGCTGAAATAATGACTTTTCTTTTAAGATTAATTATCATCACTTAGTAGATTTTAATTAGTTCTATTGCGATTATTGCAGCTGGTGCATTTTGTCAACCGTGACTCTCTAAGTTTGGCAAATGATTTCCTTTCCTTGGGATTTTTACCTGAAGGGGTTGATATTCAAGCAGTTTCAAATGCTTTGCGTACTTCATTTGGTTCTAGTACCAGACAATCACAAGATTTCCAGGTATGGCTTTCTTCATCTTGTAATGGAAATTACCTGAACCCTACAGACGCATATACTGAAAGATGCTATTGTGGCAACTTTTATTAGCATTTTTATTATTATTTATTATGCTTTTGAATTTTTTCAAACAAATTGGCAAGCACATTCTGAGATGACTTTACAGCCTTATACTTTTGAAAAGCCACAACATTGGAGAAAAGTTACTAGCAGTAACATTACAATGATAGTAATTTGACAGACTTTATTAGTATCTTAAGCTTCTGCGACAATGACATATCTTCGGATTAAAATGATTTAGCTAATCATGCATTCATCTTGGATTTCCACTTCACGATAGTCTAAAATATTCTAATTTCTGTGAGATTTACTTTCTGTACTGATCTTTTCTAGCTGTTAGAAACCCAAGCAGCAGCTGACGTTTTCATTGTTGAGTTAATTTCTTGCCTTGTAATATATCATGGACGGGATTGTTCACTATAATAATTACCTTGCCTTGTGTTGTCATTCTAAGTTTACCCAAACTCACTATGGAGACACTTACCATGATCCTTATTTTTTGCTTTACAGGGTGTGATGGAACAATTATATGATGTTATGTATGAGTTCAACTTTTCGTTGCCACCAGATTATGCTCTTGTCATAAGATCCCTTGGTTCACTAGAAGGCACGGCTAAGATACTTGATCCAGAGTTTAAAGTAATCGAGAGCGCATATCCATTTGTTATTGGGAGGCTATTAGCAGATCCAAGTCCAGATATGAGGAAAATTCTAAGGGAACTTGTCATATGTAATGATGGGTCCATAAGGTGGAACCGGCTTGAACGCCTGGTACTGCTATCTAACTCTTCTCTTTAGAAAATTATTCAGTGATCTGAAGAATGAGCTAACAAAATAAACTCTCATTCCAGGTAGCAGCAATATCCGAACAGGCTTCTATGACTTCTGGAGACTCTCCAGATGATAAAACATTCAAGAAATCATCAGAACTCAAATCATTCGACATGCATTCGGTAGTTTCGGCAACAGAAGATCTGCTATTGTTCATATTATCAAACAAAGGGCAGAGAGTACGAGTCTTTCTTCTTCAGGACATAATTAGAGTAGTTGATATTTTCCTGGATGAAAAGGCTCAACATCTCAACGTGAAGACGAAGCAGACCATCAATCTCAAAAGGGTCAGTAGTAAACCATCATCAAAACCTTTTTCCTTTTCCTTTTCGCAATGGAATCTCCTGAGAACAAAACGGTTTACTTTATGTGAATTTCAGGAAGAAGGGACAACGAGAAGAGTGAGCAATGGATTCAGGTGTTTGAGTGAGGCAGTGAAGCTTGCACCCGGAATGTGGACAGCCATGCTTCTTCGAATGTCGAGAAAGTCTGAGGTTCATAGTTATGCTTTAGATATTGTTTCTGCATTGTCTACACATTATGGTCACAAAGTGCCTCACACTTGTTGGATCCTTCTCTCTAAATTGCTCCATTACAATAAGAGCCAATAATTATCGTAATCGTAGTTACTATACTATTTTTCTCGTAACGGAATTTTTCTTTCTTTTTTATTAAACACGTAATATCATGTACACAACAAAAATTCTATACCGAATTAATTGATAGAGACGTTCATTATGTAACAGAGTTTAGTTGAAACGTTTTGTTAGCCAAAAGAAAGTGATGCTGATATATCGCACTGACGTTTCATAGTGAAGATTTATCATTGGTTTATGACTTGTGAAGTCCATAATAAAAAGAGGACTTTCTATAATTAGTAAGAATACCATTGGACGCCAAAAGATCTCGCCGGAAAATGCTGGACACCATTGCTTCCGGGAAAACTCTCACCGCTATTTTCTGTTTTCCCTTTATTTTCGGTTTCTTACGCTATTTCCCTTCGACCATGGATTCTCCTATTTTTTTCTCTCCTCAGGATTTTCCTCCTTAATTTCGCAATCCACCTAGAGATTCGCCGTCTTTTGTATGTTTGTTTCTGAAAATTCATGTCTGTTTCTCCGATTTTAGATTACCTCTTCACTGTTATCAAGAGTTGTATTTGAGTTAATTTACAAAAGAGAAAAAAATGGGATATATGGACTTAATGATGTCGTATACGAATAAGATGCGGATTGTTGAAGCTCCAGCAAGCGGAGGCGGTCTCAGGTCTTTCTCTTTCTATTCAATCGAAATCATAGATAGCTTCATGATTGATTTTTCTTACGTTCTGAATGTTAGGCTTTATTTGAATGGATCAATGTACCCTCTATTTCTTTTGATATTTTCTTTGTTGTGAGGTTTGAGGTTACTTGAATTAGAAGCCATGTATAAACTATGATTGCTGGTTTCGTAGGCTCTATTATTTGATCCGTTTACGTTACTGAACATGAACTTATCAGTTATAAATGTCTATGATATAATGAACTGCAGCCAAAATGGAAAATTCAGCTATGGATATGCAAGCTCAGCTGGGAAGAGACCATCTATGGAAGACTTTTTTGAGACGAGAGTCGATGGTATAGATGGAGAAATCGTTGGTCTTTTTGGTGTCTTTGATGGTATTCTTTTGACCCTCTCTCTCAATAAGAAATATTATGCTCTAAGGTCTCAAATCTCAGTGACATTGTTAATGAATGTTTTCTATGATAAGATATGTTTCTTCACTTGGCCTATATTTATTGGTCCCAATGGTCTCAGATTGGCTTGTACATTAGGTGTTTCCTTTCGGAAAGAGCAAAAGTCTTATCTTTCTTACTGTTTTTTGTAGGCCATGGTGGAGCTAGAGCAGCCGAGTATGTGAAGCGTCATCTTTTCAGCAATCTCATTACTCATCCTAAATTCATCTCTGATACCAAATCTGCAATAGGTTTACCACCAAGCTCTTTTGTCTACAGACAATATTATTGTTGATCGGTATACTCTTCTTAACTCGGCATTGCATTTGCTTACTTTTGTTTTGTCCAGCTGATGCCTATACTCATACAGACTCTGAGCTTCTCAAGTTAGAGAATAGTCACACTAGAGATGCAGGTTCAACTGCGTCCACAGCTATTCTCGTTGGTGATCGTTTGCTTGTTGCAAATGTTGGAGATTCCAGAGCTGTTATATGCAGAGGCGGAAATGGTAATTTTTTATAAAGATCGACTCTACTTCTTTCTGTTGATACTATAATGTGGTCCCATAGCTCTTTGTTTTTGTGTCAATGTTTTCACTCATTGAAATTATTCATGTGCTGTGTAGCCTTTGCTGTGTCAAGAGATCATAAACCTGATCAAAGTGATGAGCGTGAACGGATTGAGAATGCTGGTGGTTTTGTGATGTGGGCAGGTAACAAGAAATTGTAAAATTATGTCCTGCTTATTTTGTGCATATTGCTGATTCTTGGGTTGAATTTAGGGACTTGGAGAGTTGGAGGAGTTCTTGCAGTTTCTCGTGCGTTTGGTGATCGACTGCTGAAACAGTATGTTGTCGCTGATCCGGAAATTCAGGTACATACATTTACTTGCATATGGAACTCTATCCATCTACGTCAGGCGTCTAAAGTGTGTTTAAAGATCATGTCTTCAACTTCAGGAAGAGAAGATTGATGATTCTCTTGAGTTTCTGATCCTTGCCAGCGATGGACTATGGGATGTCTTCTCTAATGAGGTTGGTTATTAAGTTCACTTACCTATTTCCTGCTTGGGATGTGAAGTTAAAGTTTCAATGATTGAGGTATGTAAATTGTGTTGCAGGAAGCAGTTGCAGTGGTGAAAGAGGTTGGAGATCCGGAAGAGTCTTCCAAGAAACTTGTAGGCGAAGCAATACAGAGAGGAAGTGCTGACAATATCACATGTGTAGTTGTACGTTTCCTGGAGAGCAAGACTGGTAACGACGACCCTTGCAGTTCATTCCAGGAAGCAAATCAAAAGAAAATCGCAGTTAGAAATGACTCAGACCACAAGAGCTCAGCCAAAGAAACCATTCAAGACCTTAATGCAGTACACACCGACACTGAGGTCGAAACCCTGAACCAAAAGCCTACTGCTGCTAGAAGCGACGACAGTTCAACTAAAAAGCAAGTTTCGGTAACAGCAGCAGGAGGTCGAAGCAGCAGCGTTTCTTCAGAACAGAGTGGTGCAGCCAAAGAAACCAATAAAAACCGTACCACAGTACACACCAACACTAAGGATGAAACCCTGAACCAAAAGCCTGTTTCTGTTAGAAGCGACAACAGTTCGACCCAAAAGCCAGTTGGGGTAAAAGCAGGAGGAGGAGGTAGACACAGCAACGTTCCTTCAGAACAGAGTGGTTCAGTCAAAAAAACCAATCAAGACCTTACCGCAGTACACACCGACAATAAGGATGAAGCCCTGAACCAAAAGCCTATTGCTGCTAGAATTGACAACAGTTCGACCCAAAAACCAATTACTGTAACAGAAGCAGGAAGTCGACGCAGCAGCGTCTCTTCAGATAAGAATGGTTCAGCCAGAGAAATGCCAATCGCAATTCCCAGTGGCTCAGAGGCCAAGAGCTCAGCCAAGGTACCTAATCAAGAAAAAATTACGTCAGACAACGACTTGGACCGTAGCATCTCAAAACAGAAGCCGGTTGCAGCAACACACACAACTTCCTCAGAACAGAGTGGATCACACGGTGAAAAGAATCGAAAACCAAACATAGTTCATAACGACTCAGCCACAAGCAAGGCAAGTACTCTTCTTACTACCTCTAACAAAAACGCCCATTGACTTCACAATTATGATGTTTTTGACGACAGAAAGAAAAAAGAATCTCTCGTTTTTTTCGTTTTAATTTCAATCATTTAGTGTCCCCAAGATTTTGCCTCGACTCACTTGTCTCGTTCACGTAAGTTTCTTGTCCTTTTTCGTGTTCTTTGTTTTTTTTTTCTAAATTAAATTCGAGGTTTTAACTCCCTAATTATGTTAATTATTTTGTTACCGTGTACTAAACTTGTAAACATTTTGTATTTGAAAAGTCTTAATGGTCAGCTTGTATATATTGTAACCTTAACGTGTGTTGCTTGGAATAACCAGACACATTTCTTCGTGCGAGTGTATTTAAATACCAAAACGTCCTTGGTACACATAACATACACAAAACAATGTTCAAAAATTACATGATATATACAAAACAAAACAAGTTACATATAAACACCACCTACTCTCTCTTCTCGTCCTCTTCCCTTCCAACAACAACAACAAAAAACAACTCTTCAAATAAAACGTACGTTATAAGAACCTTATTACTACGACAACACGAAACAAACCCTTTTCAGAGAATATCTAAAACGTAGGTACAAGTCCAAAGCTGCTAAAGATACCACCATGACCAACAACGTCATTGCTCTCACTCGTATCAGACCGCTTCGCAAATCGTCCTTTGATTCTTGGTCTCATTTCTGCATACGCTTTCCTTGAAGCGTACCTTATTGTCTTCTCAAACTTCCTGTTCTTCCTCTTCTCTCTGTACCTCATTACCCTAGCCTCTCTCTCCGCTGATGTAAGTGGAACAGCTCGCTGACTTCCTGGATCTGCTCCACTGTTTGCTTGACCACCGTAAGGGTACGATACATCAGCCACTGAGCCTCCATCTGGCACCACTCCCACTTCCAACGACGACGATGAAACCTAACAAAAGAGAGTAATCAGAAACAAAAGTACATTCAAAGTGACGTATCTACTACTACATTTGCTATTATAATTAAATCAGTATTTATTTCCATTAAATTAATAGTTATAGATGACAATTCAAAAGTCGAAACCCTAACGTTCTTACCTTTAATAATCAAAACATTATACAAAAGAACAGACGAAATTTTTTTGATTAATATATGATTTGAGTTGAATATACAAAAAATAATATACAGATGAGTTTTTACAGCTACAGTGACCAATAATTGAAATGTCATCAAAAGTCGTAAAAGCAAAGGTCAAAACATATTTTTTAGGTTAAAAAATAGTGTGAAGATCTAAATTTGATAAACAATTGGTTCTTTTTGAGTTCGTTGTCTTGTTTTTGTAACAGAATCAACTTTAAATATAAATTAATCACTTAGGTTAGAAAAAAGTAGAAGCTTACGCTGTGGCTAATACAGTTATAACCGTAAGTAAAGCCTTTGGATCCTCCAGTGAAATCCAATTCGTAGCAATTCTCGTTCACTGTCGGAACCCTAACCGTAGTCCGATTCTCCACTGGAACCACACCGTCGGTACCGGAGCTATTCTGCTCCTGCGATTCAAGTTTCGGATCAACAGTCCCGTAATCCAGATCCAGATACGGATCCGGATCCGAGAACAGATACTGTTGACCCGTGTTCATCTCTGGACTATCTCCCGGAACCTCCTCAGCTCCACCAGCAGCCATGGCCGTCTTCGTCACCGGATTCGGATTTGGAAGCAGAAGCCAAGATGCTGCTTCCTCCTCCTCTTCTTCACGGCTAGATTTACCGTCTAGATCGGTGAAGTAACAGTCATCAAGGAAGTTAACGGCGGTATGTTTGACGGAGCCGTCTCCGCCGGAGACGGGATCGTAAAACGGCGTAACGGGAACACGCTCGTGACGGCGAGCTAAAGGATTAGCTGAATGGATGTCTCGGTCGCACGTGACGCAAAGAGCAGCCGCGTCTGCTTTGCACGTGACGTGAGCTGGTGCTTGCTCACAAACTTCACACATCCACACGCGCGCGTGTCGAGACGCGAGTTTGTTCGCCGCATGCACCTTCGAGTCACAGCTTAAACACAGAAACGCTGCGTCTGGACGGCAGTATAAAGCCGCAGTCGCCGATTTGCACGAGTCGCAGAGTTTAGACGCCATTTTTCTCTCCCTTTCTCTTTTCTCTCTTTTTCTCTCCTCTCCTCTCTCTTTCTTTTGTGGTTGGTGCTGCTACGGCTTCACTTGAGCGTGTCCATGAGTCTATCCATGTGGGACCCATGGGTATCCATCTAGATCAAATCAAAAGTGAACACGTGGTCAAATCTTAGCCAAACAACATTATTCATTGATCTCTAATACTTGGCATTATAGTTTTGAGGGTCTATTTTGCATAATATGAGTTCAAAAATTAAAATATTATTGTAATCGTGCTTTCGAGTTTTATTGATACTTGTATTCATAACTCTGAACCTATTGACATTTGGCAACAGGTGTTTTTATTGTATCATTTGGTGCGTAGCAAATTTGTCAAGGAGTTCTAAAACGTTTTGTGGACTTTCATGTAGAAAAAAAAGAAAAAAAAAATGAATAATGTTTTAGATTTTTTACACATAAAATCATTAATTGTTTTATTTTTTTTAAACAAAATATAGTTTATCGCAAATTTTAAAATAATTTAATCAATCACAAATCAATTTACAGAATTTAAAGAGTCAAAAATACCAAGAGTACAATACATGAAATCTTAAAATATTAACCAAAAAAACAAATATTTTCTAAAACATCGACTAATAAACTAATAAAAACCAGAGCTATGAGTTTTAGGACCACCATTATGAGAAGCAAAGCTTAAATGCATACGATATCATGACCAAAAGGTGCGAATAAAGGACGTGGTCGGTGGGTAGGTTGGTCACTAATGGGCTGAATATGGGCCATTTCGTTTAGTTACTGAGCTCTTTTTCTGTAATATTGATACATTGTGTATATTTGTTATACACTAATTGGCCCATTTCGGCCCAGTAAATTCCTGGCCAAATTGATCGAAGCCACAAAGCCATCAGTAAATTTACTGCTTTCATATAAACATCATCTTTCTTTTCCTACAGCATTTAAATTAACCAACTTTAGATAGCTCACCAGATTACCCATGTTTCTCTAAATCTTCTGTATATTCAGAACAAAAAATTGTTTTAAGTAATTATCCTAGAGGATAAGTACATATATAACTTTTAAAACTATGAAGCTATGATTTATACTGAGGGGG
Source organism: Lepidium africanum (assembly GCA_900406405.1). Taxonomy (NCBI): domain Eukaryota; kingdom Viridiplantae; phylum Streptophyta; class Magnoliopsida; order Brassicales; family Brassicaceae; genus Lepidium; species Lepidium africanum. The sequence goes on along the minus strand of OVAX01000883.1, from coordinate 36,611 downwards.
AGTATATAACTTCCTAACTTTTATCTCATAATTTCTCCTCATTTCCCTTGTGGTTTTTTGGAACTCATCAACCATTTTATATAAAGCTTTTGACTAAAAAGAAAACGAAATAGGAATTTAAAACCACCACACCACATAGTTATACAAAATTAGTGAGAGATTACAATGTTTGTTGATTTAATATATTCGAAATAAAAGTTCATATTTTTTGTTTTGTTTTAAAAAGCACATCACATTGTATAACTTTTTTAGAAGTATTTGTGAGCATTTTATGTACCTATGATTTCTCTTTATTAATAGCGTTACCAATAAATGCATAAATATTTAAATGATTAAATGCATACTAATGATTTGGTGTATTTGTTGCGAGCATGAACAATGCGTCCTGTCTAATCAGACATGATTGAACAAGCGAACGAGACCATCTCAAACACACAAAAAAGAAAAAGAAAAACACCAATATTGAAAGCGTTAAGATCATATGAAAATGAATCATATGTAGTAGCAATTTAAATCGTCTTAATAAGTTAAACTAAAGTTGATTGAATGAGGTTTGCATTAAATACAATGTAAGCAGAGTCGCATCGCCGCGTCGAGGTTGCAACAAATACACCAAACTCATCTCCAACTGTTTCAAAAGTCAAACATTTGGACAATTTTACCCCTCTTTCCGACACCTGTACATATTTATGACGTCATCGCCTCTCACTCGAACTGCTTTTCCGCCAACCTAATTAATGCATTCCGATGGCAGAAACTATGGGAGTTGCGTCACCAATACAGTTCTTGAGTTTCGAGCTTAATCAAAAATTTCGTATCGTACTTGCACTCGTACGTTGGTACGAATATTGTAAACAATAAATATTTAGAACGTTACAGATCATTAGATGATAATTGTTAGTGTTCAAATGAGTACATAATCGTATCCAACCGAACCAAACTGCATATAGGTATTTTGTTGGTTTCGATGTTTGGCAAATAATCGAACGATTCTAGATTTTTGTTTCGGTTTAGTTTTTAGCGGAGATTGAAAATAACAAAATAGAAACCAAACTAATATTAATTAATTAACTAATTATTCTAACAATACCAGATAATTATAATATGATACGTTTAGTTATAAATAATCACTCGAATCCAAACTGATTGGTTACTTTTGTTATATTTTTTTCAGATGTTTGAATATTTGTATTCACAAATGTTCACATTTATTTCAGATTATTTATTGTTTTAAGTAATCATTTGAAATTTAATCAATTGAGAACATAAATTATTCTGAGTGTAATTCAGTTCATATTCTAAGTATCCATTCGGAATCAAAATTAAAAATAACGGAACGAACCTAAACCAAATTGATTCTTAGTGGTTACAATATTTCTGAACAGAAACAGAAAATCGAAAGTACCAAAGGGGTAGAGCTAGTTGAATATTGAATATGGCTTCATACTTACTTAAAACGAAATGATTTACTATTAGTAAATTTATTTATTCTTAGTTTATTCTTTAATTTAGACTTTTTTATTTCAAGAATTTAACAAACAAACCCATGTTTTATATGAGAAAATATGCCAGCTTTTTGTTCAGATTTACGGCCTAAAAGAAATTTACAATTCCAAAGTAAATAAAAAAAACAGAGGAAAACTCAATTCCGAAAACCAAACAAAACTGACAAAAACAGAGGACGAAAACAAAACACACTTGTGAAACAGAGAAGCTCACTGGTTCTCTTCTGTTACAATAGATTCCCCATTTTGCCCTTCTTTCTTCTCCCTATTTACGCAACCCACACAAATCTTAGCGGTGACCGGAGTAGCCAAAAAAGTGGGTTTATTTTGTCCAGCCATGATCACAAGAATCTTCTCTTCGAAAATCTGAGCCACCACTTTCTCACCGGACTCCGTCTGTTTCTCTCCGTCTTCACCGTCGTTACTCCGCCGTGCAAGCTTCCAGTGAGAGCAAGCGAGTAATAAGAGAGCAAAGGCAATGAGTGCAAGCATAGCAGCTAAACCACCGAATAAGTAAGGCACTGGTGTATGCCATATAGGTCGTGCTTGAGACTCCACCATTGTTGACATCTTCTCATCTATGCTTCCTCTTATGCTTGGAGATGGCCTCATTGTTGAAATTGTTGAAGAAGAAGAAAGGAGAAGAACTTTCTAATTTCTTTTGTGAATTAATCGTGAAGCTAGTTTGATTGATATGTTTGGAGTGGTTTGGAGCTTATTTATAGTAGTGACACAGAAAGATAGATGTTAATATTTCACAAAGTGTCTAGTTCATTTTTCTAATACTTTTTTTTTTTTTTTTTGTGGTAAAAATCAAGTTTAAAGGTAAGTGGGTCACGGAATCTCCATGATACGTTACGTTGCTTTGATCATACACCAGGTTCCAAGATATTTAATAATGTATTTTTTTTTTTGTATTTCTAGATTTATACTTTGATTTGTTTTCTTTTTCAGTAACCAAATTAAGTTACGGATTTTATTTCAATTATCTTTTTGTTAGATTTTTTTATTTAATTGAAAAGATAAATTATTTTCTTCATTCGATATAAAAATATATTACTTTCATTGGAAGTGTTATGTTATTTTATTATTTTTCTATGAACCGTTTCGACAAAGCTCAATATATAGATAAATCCTAACTTAAAACAATATTATATGAGAAAAACATGATTACTTGGAATCAAATTCGGATAGAAAAGACAACAGATACATTGATAGTCAACCATTTACCAAATACATTTTTTTATTGTCAACTCATTCAAGATTTTGTGAAAATATTCATCTATCAAATCAATTAGCTACTCAAACTAGCAGCAATGTCACCTGTGAAATTATTTGGTGTAGAAAAAAAAAAGAAAGTCAACAATGGTAATTTTGTAAAAACCAATCTTAGAAAAAAATAAAAAGAAGTGGAAATACATATCAAAGGAATGTGATGCATAGTTTGTTCTCAATGCACAGGCGAATGAACTAGAGTATAACCCGATGTTTAAAGGATGCATAATTTTAGGTAAAATAAAATTATAGTCTATTTTTTATGTTGTTCATACATCTGAACCGGTTAATAGACTCTAGCGAAATGCGCGGGAATCTCGACACTTTATCGTTAGCTTCATAGATTTGATCTCTCCGAATTTATTAAGAGTTTTGCATCATAATTATATAGTATCAAAAATTTTAAAATTAAAAAATATTTTAATCATGATTTATTTATTTTTTCCTCGATACCAAACTCACTATTGAATTTGTGATTTTCTCTTTAACGGGATGAAATCATTCAACAAATTTTGGGAGAGACAAATAAGAAAACATGATATTTGATTGATTGGATCTTGGAATATAAAGTGGGCCCAGTTGTGTGTTTTATTCGGGCCCATGAATTTTCACGTCGAGTCTCTAGGCAGCCGCATCACCCAATTCACATGACCATTTGTTCTTACACTAAGCCAGGGGTGTATATGTCTTTTCAAAGGTGATATTTGGATAATGATTTGTCACTTACAGTAAACTATTATATATAGGTTTAGGGTCCAACTGGTAAATGGAATGATGGAATGATGTGGAATTTAGGAATTTTTGTATTCCACATAATTTCCACATTTACCATTTATCTTTGTGGAATTAAATTATGGAATCTGATTAATTTTGTATATTTTCTTTCTCTAACTTTTTTTTGTTTATTTTCTTTTAGTTTTGCATATGACTTATACTAATTCCATAATATTTCAATTACATAATTAATTTAAAAATAAAATATCTAATTAATAATAAATAATAAAATAGATATATTATTAATCAATTGCTCAATTAAAATTTAATAAAATATATAATTAATTATAAATAGCAAATTAAATATATTAATATCAATTGATTAATTATTTTAAATTAATTTTATTATTATATATATCTATAATTATATATAGTGCTTATATTTTTATTTTAATCTCTCAAATGGCTTTATAATATATTGTTTTGGTTTCCTAAAAATATTTATAACAATATTTGGTTCTTTCTTTGGATTGGGTTCATATTTATTTTTTTGTATATAAATTTGTTATTGGAGATTCGATCTCTCCCCACTACATGAAATAAATTAAAAGGGGTTTTAGGGTAGGTTTTAGCTATAAATCGTGTTTTGTCGATCTAATTGTTGACTAAGAAAGAATTCCACAAGATTCCACATTCAGTAAAATTCAGCTGTTACCATTTGATTTTACGTAATTCTACAAGATTCTGCATAAAAAATAAAAAATAATTTCGCCAAATTCTGTTTTCAACACAATTTTGCAGTTATCATTTACACTCTTAATTTATATTTGAACAACAAAAATCGACAGATTTATTATTTCCATAGTTGGAAGGGAATATTTCGCTTTGTTTAATAATTGGTCAAGTCCTTAATTAGCTAGATCAATGTTTAAAATTAAAAGCTTAGATTTCCCGTACTATCTTTAATGAATAATAAACTTTATTAAACCATTATAGTGGATAAAATAAAAATAATAACAATAGTGTTGGAAAAAGAAGTTGATGAAATCGCATTTGTTCTTAGATTATGTCACTATTGTCAAACATCTTTGAGTAATGCTTTCATACATCGATTATGCGTTGTGATATCCAACAATTTCAGAGCATTAATTTTATAAATTTTTACAAAAGTTCTGATGATTTTGAATATTGTTTTGTCTTTTTTTTTTGTCCTTTTTTTTTGGAACACTTGAATATTGTTTTGTTACCCAACATGTTTAGTATACATACATCCCCTTCATGAATTACGATGATAATTTTGGTCTGATGATTCTATATATCTAATATTTCATTTTTTTGTCAACTTTGGGACTGACAAGACCAATTTATAAACAATTCTCAAATATCTAAACTTCTTAATAATATCATATGTCACAAACGTAATTATCTAAAATCAAATTCTAGGAAACATAGCAAAATAATACTCAAACACTTTTCCATACATCTATTTGGTTGATCTATCGAGTTCAAGTTTCATAATCTAGTCAGTCACAAGAAATTAAAGAAAAAATAAACTACAAAAAGTTCAAGTTATCGTGAGATTAGGAGAATATATTGATGGAATTGGAGGAGACATGACAACTTGAAAAGAGGATTATGGATTGTCAACTTGGGGATTTTTTTTTCCTTCGATATTATTATTATGCAAGTAATAAAGTAAACATGCACTATGGAATGGACCCATTTGAACATTGCCATGCATGCATAAAATGTACTACGTACATTACATTTAACCATTTACATACATACAATATACATACAAGCAGTGCCGTGTCTAAAGTTAGAGAAGCCTAGAGCAGACTCGAGTAAAGGGACCCTTTATAATATAAATATAGTATAATTAAAAAGAAATTATCTCGATAAACCAAAACAAACGACGAAGACATAATTTTTTTTCTTTTTGTTTCAATAAACTTTTTCACCAAATTCTCATAATCTAAATTTCTAACTAGGTTTCTTTCTATAGATATGATAGCTAAACCATTTAGTCTTTCTTGTGACATAGTTGATCGCGAATAAGACTTTATCAACTTTAATTTTGAAAAACTTCTTTCAGCTGAAGCAACCAAAACTAGAATCGTCAACAAAATCCGATAAGCAATCCATGAGTTTGGATAATAATCTTCCATTCTTTTTAAGTAGCACTACAAGAAAAATGATCATTGATAACACGGAAAAAATGCTATCATACATGTTATATAGCGTTTTCTCAAATGCTATGACATCGGCAGCCATGGTAGGTTAGACACATAGGATAACATTATTTATGTATGCTATTAATTATGTTCTATGATAACGCTAAAATTATGATATTGAATAGTATTTTATAACACTTATTAAGTGCTGTAATATATTCTATAATAGCAATCTTTATATGTTGTAAAACAATAATGAAAAGACATGACGGTGAAAAAAACATGCGACTAGGGCTTCTTCGATACGTGTCCCGGACGGCGGGGACCGTGATAGTCCACCTGATCCTCCTCCCTCGACGGTGGAAGGGATCTCTTCGACAATTGTGAATTCAACTTTGAGTTCGATGGAAGTTTCAGATGTTAAAATCTTCTCTGGGGCAGCTTTGGACTTGGGGAAGGGTGTTGCAGATTCCACTATGATTGATGCGGGTGAAAGAGATAATCCACTCTTATCACATCCAACATGGTCCGCACCTTTGTCTTCTTCTCCTATGGATATTGGTTTGGCCAATTCTAGGGTTTTGGAAAAATCTTCCGTTGTGATTGGTGGTGGTTTTGACGGTGTGTTAGTGGTGACTGAGAGTGCTATGGTCGTGGAGAAGAGTGTTGCAGATTCAACCATGATTGACACGGGTGAACAAGCCAGGCCACTTGTTTCACGTCCAACATGGTTGCAACGGTGTCGGGTTCGGGTTTCGGAAACCACTCTTCTTCACCTAATCGTATTTCTGATGGCTTTGTTAAAGCTAGAGTTCATACTGAATACCCGAATGGAGTTAATGGGGAGGCTCGTATTGTTGTTGATGATGAAGTTATGAAAGCTATGACTGCACTTTGGGATAAGTATATGTATGTGAAAGTCCTTGGTAGGAGTATTAATATTGGTGCAATGACGAGGAAACTGCATGAAGTGTGGAAGCCTTTGGGATCGCTATCGGTCATTGATCTTCCACGAAACTTCTTCCTTGTTTGCGTTGGCGCTAATAGTGACTACATGAATGCACTCACGGGTGGTCCGTGGAGGATGTTTGGGCGTTACCTCCTCATCTAAGCTTGGACGTCGCGAGATTCGTACGACCCCAGTGTGGATTCGTATTGAACAATTACCTGGAAATCTCTACCACAATATCATTTAGGCGGAAATTGCTAGAAGTGTTGGTAGACCTTTACGTGTAGATGAATTTACATTAAATTTTATGAGAGGTCGGTTTGCACGGGTTTGCATTGAAGTAGATCTATCCCGCCCCTGAAAGGTTCTGTTTTAGTTGATAATGATCGTTATTATATCTCTTACGAGGGACTTTCAAACATTTGTGAACATTGTGGGATCTATGGTCATGCAATGCCTAATTGTCCTCTTCCTGTAGTAGAGAAAAAGGATGTAATGGAGCCGGTTATTCCTTCTTCGAGGGTGGATACTTAGAAGAAAAATGACGGCTTTATGCCTGTTCGTAGACGAGGTAAAACCCAAGCTGCTCGTGCTCAAACTTCAGATACTTCTCTAGTTGTGTCGATTTCTACACAAACTCCCTTGGTTCTTGAGAAGCCTCGTGTTCAATCTCAAGATAATGTTCGTCGTTCGACGAATTCGGAGATGAAGACGAGTACTAAGAATATGATGGAATCTCGTTCAAGCTTGGTTAAAAATGCAGATTCTAAGACTTTAAAGGTGGTTCGTGCTTTAGCGGATCTTTCTAATACGATCCATCTGAACGTGCCTTCCTCGTCGAACCGTTTTGCTAGTTTGAGTGAAGAGGGACTTGTTTCGGAGATGAAATTAGTTAAAATTTTTAATCCCGAAAATAAGAAAAATGACAGGTTTGCTCTTACTATTGAGGGTAATGAACATATGTTGAATGAGGTGGGTTCAGAGAATCGAAAGGAAGCGACTGTTGTGACTACTTCTGCTTGAACCGAAAAGAAGGAGAAACTTGGGTTCAGTACTAAACCTGGTACAAGCAATGGTCCAAAAAGGAAAGCATTTAAACCAAGTAGACCCACGCAGGGATTAATATTTGGTGATGGAGTTCCGGAGGCTAGTAAGGTAGCTACTGGAAAGCATTCACGACTAGGAAATGAAGTTATTTATCGTGCTTGTAATCCTAACTTTTCTTACCCTCCCTCGGTTGCATTGGTAAATTCAGAGCATGTGGTCTCTCCTCTTGGTGAGAATCCGCAAGTCTCTGCTGTTGAATCTGACTTAGATGGTATTGTGGAGTGCTCCGCATCACAAGCCAACGATAAAGTGCCTTTGTCATCGCAGCCTATTGATGTGGCTTCGATAAATGCATGATGTTGTGCCCCGGGAATTCTGTATATTATTCGTATAGTTTTAATTATGAATTGTATTTTTTGGAATTTCCGGGGGGCAAATAAACCAAATTTTCGTAGATCACTACGCTATATTTTGAAGAAGAAAGATGTGATTTTATTAGCACTCTTTGAAACGCATGGTCAAGGTGAGAAAGAAAATAGTATTTGCAGAAATTTGGGTTTTGAAAACTCTTTTAAGGTTGATGCCAATGGTCAAAGTGGAGGCTTATGGCTTCTTTGGAGAACGAAATTGGGGTCACTTACGATTGTATCTCATTCCTCTCAATACATTCATGCCAGAATCAGTCATGATAATATGGTTTTTCATGTAATATCTGTTTATGCAGCGCCTTCTGAGGCTAGAAGAAGTGGTTTATGGAATGATTTGAAGGTTGTTATTCAAGGAATTGCTAACCCACTGATAATATGTGGGAATCGTAACACAATTATCCGTCTTGATAAAAGATCAGGGGGTAATGGAGCTTTGTCATTAGACACGATTCTTTTTGCTGAATGGATAAATGAACTTTCCTTTATTGATATGGGGTTTAAAGGTTCACAGTTTACTTGGAAGAGGGGTAAGAGTTCGACTACTTATGTTGCTAAGAGATTGGATCGTATCCTTTGCTGTCCGCGGGCATAATTATTATGGCAAGAAGCTACGGTTTCTCATCTTCTTTTTCTCTCGTCCGATCATACACCGTTGTGGTTACAAGTGTGCCCTACTCGTAATTGTAACCCTCGGCGTTGCCCTTTTCGCTTTGAGGCAGCTTGGCTGCGACATGAAAGCTTTCAAGAACTGATCTCTGCTTCGTGGAGAAACAATTTAAGCAATCCTGAAGCTCTTTCACGCTTGCAAGGTTTTCTCAAGAAGTGGAACTGGGAAGTTTTTGGTGATATTCATAGACGAAAAGATAAGTTACTTGATAAGATCTCTGAAATCCAATCTCAATTGGAAAGGTCTCCATCGGATGATCTATTTGTTGAGGAAGATATTCTTATGAGAGAGCTTGATGAGATTTTAGATTAAGAAGACGTGTTTTGGTTCTAGAAGTCCAGAGAGAAATGTATTGCTTTAGGTGATAGATATACATCGTTTTTTCATACATCTACAGTGATTAGATGATGGTATAAATCAGATTGAAATGATGCAAGGTGATAATAATGTTTGGATAACAGATCAACAAGCACTTGAGAATCACGCTGTTGAGTTATATTCTCATTTTTTTCTCGTTGAATGATGTCCCAGCTGCCGTGGAGCTTTTAAATCATATTGGTTTTCCGATTCTTTCTCGGGATGATATGCAGAAGTTAGAAAAGGGTTTTACTGCTGAAGAGATTGAATCATCTGTTCGAAAAATGGGTAAATACAAGGCCCCAAGACCTGATGGTTATCAACCAATCTTCTATCATTCGTGTTGGGACGTAGTTGGTGCCTCAGTTACAGACTTTGTACTGCAGGTTTTCCATTCGGGTGTTCTTCCGGAAGGTACAAACGATGTATTTTTGGTACTAATTGCGAAAGTGTTAAGACTAGAGATGATCAAGCGATTTCGGCTAATTAGCTTGTGTAACGTCTTGTTCAAGATAATCACAAAGTCAATGGCTGAACACTTGAAGCCAATTATGACTAATCTAATTAGGCCAGCGAAACGAGCTTTATATTGGGACGTCTAGGGGTGGATAATATTGTTCTTGTTCAAGAAGTTATTCACTCCATGAGAAAGAAAGCTGGGAAAAAAGGTTGGATGTTATTGAAGATGGATTTAGAAAAAGCTTATGATCGGATTAGATGGAATTTTCTTGAAGATACACTTCAGGCAACCAAGTTTCTGTCTATGTGGGTTTCATGGATTATGCAGTGTGTTACCGGTCCATCTATGAAGATTATTTGGAATGGGGAATGCATGGACTCCTTCACACCTTGTCGTGGATTGAGACAAGGAGATCCTTTATCTCCCTATCTCTTTGTGTTGTGTATAGAACGATTATGTCATTTAATTGACAATGCAGTTTCTGGGAAAACATGGAAACCGATTAGACTATCTCGATGTGGTCCATGCTTTTCTCATGTTTTATTCGATGATGATTTAATCTTGTTTGCTGAAGCATCCGTGAGCCAAATTCAAGTGATTAGACAAGTTTTAGATCAATTTTGCACTTCTTTGGGTTAGCGTGTAAGTCTCGACAAGTCAAAATTTTTTTTTCCAGAGAATGTAAGCCGGTAGCTTGGTCAACATATTCGTGATGCCAGTGGTATTAAAGTGACTAGAGAGCTTGGAAAAATTTGGGTATGCCTGTGCTCCAGAAGACTATCAACAAAGAGACATTTAGTGAGATTTTAACAAGAATGAATGCTAAGCTCTTAGTATGGAAGTGTCGGTCTCTAAGCTTTGCAGGGCGTCTTACTCTCACGAAATCGGTGCTTCATCTATTCCAATATACTTGATGAGCAATATATGTTTGCCATCGTCCATTTTGAACAAAATTGATCAAGTAGCAAGGTCTTTTCTTTGGGGGAAGTGATGCCACTTCAAGAAAACAACATCTTGTCTCTTGGGATAAGGTTTGTCAGGCGAAGTCTGAGGGGGGTGTTTGGGAATTCGTCATGTTAAGGATATGAATAAAGCTTCTATCTCAAAGTTGGGATGGCGGATTTTAATTAAAGACCAAAGTTTTTGGATCCAAGTAGTTAAAGCTAAGTATGGTATCCGAGGTTTTGAAGAATTGAGATGGTTAGTACCGAAATGTGATGCCTCTTCTACTTGGCGGAGCATTTATGTGGGGCTTAATGAAGTGATTATGCCAAATATACGATGGGTTTGTGGTGATGGAAGGTCGATAAAATTTTGGACAGACCGCTGGCTATTAATTTCACCTCTAGTGGATTCCTCGACGTCGGATATTCCTCAAGCAGAATTTTCCAAAGTTGTATCTGATTATTGGCAGGATGGTTCAGGTTGGTTGCTTAATGATCTTGCTGGTTTTCTCCCTCAGTATATTTGCCTGCAACTGAATGCGGTGGTAGTGGATAAGATCACCAGTTCATTCACTCCCCTCGCCCGAACATATTTTCTTTCTTTGATAGGATTTGGAAGCTAAAGGTACCTGAGAGGATTCGTACCTTCCTATGCTTGGCTTCTTGCAAAGCGCTTATAACCAATGAAGAAAGATTTCGATGCCACCTGAGTCAATCTAATACTTGTACTATTTGATCACAAGGGATTGAATTGGATATGCGTATATTCCGTGATTGCCAAGCTATAAGGGGTATATGGTCTCGTTTAGTACCTAGAAATAAGCGAGTGATCTTTTTTAGTCAATCTTTATTTGAATGACTCTATATGAATTTGGGCATCATGGATTCAGTTTTGGGCTGCCCATGGTCGATATTATTTGCAGGAATTATTTGGTGGAGCTGGAAATAGAGATGCGGTGACATTTTTGGCTCCACATATCGCTGTCGAGATCGTACACAATTTGTGTTGCCATATGGGACAAAGCTACATAAAGCTCAAGTAATGTGTAATGGATCTAGGAATGGACAAGCTCGTATTGCTCTCCAAATAGCATGGACTCATCCCCAACTTTTGTTGTTTAAAATTAATACCGATGGCGCCTCTAAAGGTAATCTCGGTCGCGTAGCGGCTGGCGGTGTTATACGAGATAGTAATCGTGATTGGGTGAATGGTTTTGTGTTTAATATAGGCATTTGTTTCACTCCTCTTTCCAAGCTTTGGCGTATGTACTACGGTCTTTTTATTGCTTGGGAACAAAGTATACGGAGATTGGAGGTCGAGATTGATTCGAGTATCATTGTTGGTTTTCTTCAGACACAAATTATAGATTCTCATCCGCTGTCATTCCTAGCACGTTTGTGCTATGGCTTTCTCACTAGGGACTGGGTAGTCCGATTTTCACATGTATATAGAATAGCTAACCGTCTTGTCGATTGTCTAGCTAACTATGCTTTCTCCTTTCCTGTTGGTTTTCATTATTGTTCATCTCCTCCTATGGAGTTAATTTCGACTCTTGAAGATGACTCACTTGGACTCTCTTCCTCACGTTTTGTAGTTCTTTAATTTTTTTTGAATTTTCTGAATAAAGATTTTTGGAGGCTCTTCTCCTATTTTTTGACAAAAAAAAACATTTAGAACAATAACGATATATTGGTACACTATAGGCTATTATATTTGGTATTGTTTGCTCAAAAAAATCTGTTATACATTAAACATGCATAAGTCTCAATCCAATCCATATATATTAAACATTCAAAAACATGAATCCTTACATTTTTGACATCATTTAACTACAAAATACTACCTTCCTGTTTCCACCATCATACAACCAAAATACTACAACATTACACAATATCTTCCATATATTCGATTTCTAAAGAATACCTCCAAAGTACAACATCTTTAATCTTTAATCACTTCAACAAGATTAAAGGTCAAAACACATGTCATTGCCTTTGCAATGACAACTTCCATCTTCTGCAACTTTTTCTACATATAAAAGCTTCTCCTGAAAGAGAACAAACGATCTCATCCCTCCTAACAAACCAAAAGATGAAAGCTTTGTGATTGATCATCAAAAGAACATGAAGAAGATTTTACACATAAAACACATGAGATTTTGGAGTATTTAAACAAACAGATTATGTGCAGAAAGTACCTGTTACGTGGAATAGAGCATAGGGTACTATGAACAAGCATATCACAGCCAGTTGAGTTGACCATAAATAGAAAACAAACAACAAACAAATACCAATGAATTTTTTTTTGCTTTGATGGTCACGAGAAAGAAGCATGTGATGAGAGTAAAGTGAAGGAGAAAAAGACTCATCAAATAATCGAATTTGAACAATAGAAGAAAGAGAGGAGTTAAGTAACTTATCAAATAGTCAAATCGCTACATCCAAAGACACTAAATGATAGAATTAGTTCCAACACTGACAGCTCTCTACATATAGAGATAGAAATAGGCATGAGCTCACAAGTTGTCGTAGTCTCGAACAAAATCTATCTGTAGAGTACATGATAGAACTCTATATAAACACACAAGCCAACAAAACAAAAATGCCAAACTATACTTATGATTCAATAGGAACACGTTATGTTTAAAGGATTTTGAGAAACTGGTTCAAATTAAGACAGATAAAGAAGACGTGTGGTAATAATATGTCATTCCACTGTATACATACTATTCATGGAGGTTTCAGAATCTCATTAAAATATGGTAACTCTAATGCAACCAGTTGTACAACTTGAAGATTTAAGGCATTGAAAAGAAAAGAACTAAACACCAGAACAATCTCAATATAAGCTAATTAGCAACGATAGTGACTATAGAGGCAAACAGTTGTAAAACTTATAGACCTAAGACACTGAAATAAGAGCTAAGCACCTAAAAGAGCTCAGTAGCCGCTCTAACATTCCCTTCCTTAAGTTTCACCATTGCAGCATCATAGTTCTCCTTTTGTTTCCTAAATACAAAATCAAACCCAAACACTTAGTTAAAAAATAGATTGATTGCAGGAAAGTAAAATGAAACAAAAACACATCTAAATAAACAATAGAAAGACTTGCCTTTGACGTTCATCTCCAGTAGCAGCCTATGTTTTCCCTTGACGAAAGTAATCTCTTTTCCCTTCTTCTCATCAAGAAGGATGCAGACTTTGTATTGTTTTAAGTACATATCATAGTCCAAGTTAAGTATGATTTTCCCACCGATGATCTTCAAAGAAACCCTTATCTGTATGATGCACACTAGTACAAACGTATTGTCAACAAGCATAAAGAGTAAGGGAAAATTCATAAGAGCCACCATTCAAAACACACACACAAAAACTTACACAGGCTTCAACTTACTCTAATCATCTAAGAAATATAACTAACAAGCAATTAGTCTAATACCTCTTATAGAAACAACTAATCAGCCTGAACCAGCTCACGAAGCACCTAAGAAAATCATAACTCACTACATTACTTCTTCAGTTCACCACATGAATTAATCCAAAAAAATCAAAAAAATCTTTCTCAATAAAGCAATGAAAGAGAATTGACAAGATGATATCTCAATAAACATAAAGCAAGCTTTCTCTTCAACCAAACAAAAACAAGTTCATTCTTATAGAGATTTAAACTATATCAATCAGAATCCTGATAAAGATTTAAAGTTATTATAATCAGGAAGTACGCAATTCCAAATGAATCTCTGAACAAGTACTGAGCTAAAGTGTGAACCTCAGGAACTAAAATATGTCATGTACACAATCATACATAATTGTTTTTAGCTCAAATTATTCACATAATGAATGTACAAGATTTGACTTTCTAGTAAACAAAGGAAATCTTAATGAATCTCGTAATAACTATACAATCATCTTCTACTTTCGTTGGTTTGAAAATTTCTTTTAAACTATTGAATCAAGCATAATCTCAGGATTTAGAGAGCTAATGGCATAATAACGATATCGAAACAAGATGAAGATTTGAGTAAAATCAAAGCTTATCACAAAATCAAAGCTCGAAGATGTATAAGAAAATCAAAGCTTTCCACAAAATTGATTGACAACAAAAATGTTGCATTCATTCACACAAACACCTAAAATATATTGAAAAAAAGAAATAAAGCTTATGATAGTAAGAAATCAAGTGATGGAGAACGAAGGAAGTCAACTTACCTTCGATTTAGACCTCAAAGCTGACGAAGGAAGGCGGAAATAGAGTTGGCGATGATGTAGGCATGGCAAATTTTTGGTCTGGGAGACAAATTTGTGAGGTTGGGAAAGTGGATTCATGAAAAAATAGAGAGAGGGATTTATGAGTTCGAAATTAGGGTTAGTCGAGAAAGGAGAAAGTAAAATGAAAAGCGAAATTCTCAGTAAGTGTTTGGTGGAATAAGCAATGTTAGTTTCCCGCTTAGTGTAAAACTTCTATCAGCATTAACTAAATGTTATTATAGAGTATCCGAAAATAAATGTTGATCTATGATAACACTATAATAAATCGTGCTTTGCCGATATGCTATCAATGAGGATTTTTTTTGTAGTGTAGTTCAACAATTCAACGGGGTTCTTGCATTTCTCTGGCAAAACATCTTTTAGAACTGTTAGTTCAAAATACAACTCATCCCTTATAATATCTGAATAATTTTCATGTTTTAAAAATACTTCAAGATTGGTACAAGATGTCTTCAAGCTATCATCACTTGCTGACTTCAGTTTCTCTAAATCAAATAGGAAGCCAAATGGTTGTTCGTACTTTTGAAAGTGCTAAAACCTTGACTCAAGAGAATAGAAAGCTTGATCCACGAATTGTTTAAAATAATTCTAAAGCTCTCTTCTGGAGATAAATTCACAGTTTCATCAACTATCTCTGATTCTTCACCAATTTTTTTTTTTTTT
>OVAX01000883.1:0-21148 GCA_900406405.1 Lepidium africanum | reverse complement strand
TTTTTCCCCAATTTTTTTTTTTTTTTTTTTTATAACACGTTTTTCCTTTGTGGAAAATATGGCTTCAATTTCCATAGACTCTGCTATCATTTTAGCATCTTATTTTGCACTCTTAAAGCCATTATCTCTATAATTTTGGAAAAAGAAACAAGTGCCTTTGACTGGAAAACTGCAACTTCAATATTCATGTCTTCTGACTGCAAAATCACCATAGACAATAAAGATTCATAATTTCCAATGTCAGGTGTTTCACTTGTCGCAAGACACTCATCATCACTTTGTGCTTTTGGATCATCACTATTTTCCGCTATATGAATTAGAGCATTTCATATTTTTGGAGCTTGAAATCTTATTGCCTTGACACATTCAACATGACTCTCCCACCGAGTTTGCGACAAATTTTGAACTGAAAAATCTCCCACCATATCTTCCAATATTTTCCATCGCTTAGTCGAAGATGCAAATAGACAATAGATTCGCTGAATTATCCCAAAAAATGAAATGGCTTTTTGAGAAGTGGTTGTCATATCACAAAGAGCAAGATTAAGACTATGACAACCACATGGTGTATAAAAGGCACGTGGGTTGACGTCAATAAATCTCTTTTGTACTCCTTTATGTTTTCCCTTCATATTGGATCCATTTCCATATCCCTGCACTCTCACATCATCAATACTTAAATTAAGAGCAACCAACACATTCTGAATCTCACTAAAAAGCCCTTCACCGGATGTATCATCAACTTTCAAAAATGTAAGAAAAAATTCTTCTATCTTAGCCGAACGTGGTGAAACATCAACACATCATAGGATAAGAGTCATTGTTCATGATGACTAATATTAGGAGTGCAATCGACAATAACAGAAAAATATTTCGCCCCTTGAATTTTTTTTATGATCACGTCCTTGACTTCATAGCTCTCCGTTTTATCAACTCATTCTGGATTTTATTACTGAGATAATGATAATGAGATTCACCATCTTCAAACTGTCTAACATGTTCTCTCATTACCGAATCCCATTCAGCCATAATGTCAATAAAACTTAAGAAGTTTCCATTACCATCCATTCTTAACTTTTCATTTTTTCCACGAAATGCTAAATTCTGTTTGGCAAGCATTTTTACCAAGGAAAAAATTCGAAGCATCACATCTTTCTAATGATTCCTCTATTTGTTGAGTTCTTCTTGTACATGCTTATCAATTGTTTCGTTTTTTTCAGCCTCAAATCATTTTCCATCCACTCACTCATGCATTTAATATGCTCATGACTAGTCTCATGCTTCTTAAGTCTTTCCAAAATATTTTTCCAACCACCAAATCCCTTAGATGCGAGGCAACTTGGATTTTTGTCCCGAGTGAACAACTTACAACAAATATAAAAGACTTTATATGATGTTTTTGAAATAAACTAACCAACGCCTATCTTGTTTCTCTCCATTCTTTAAATCTCTCAAATAATATGTATGGGAGAAATATCGACCATTAGTCTTATCTCTTGGAAAGTTGAAATCAATTGACAGTCTTGTTGCAGGACCTTTTCTAACCATAATAAGTCTTATTCCATAGTCAACTTTTCCCTAATTTTCAAGATCATATATATCAAGAACTCTATCATGCTTTTCAAAATCAGCATTTTTCCCATCTATATTCACTTTTGTCCCTTCTTCCTCGGTATTGAAGTTTTCATCCTCTTCTATGTTAACATACTCATCCTCTTCTATATTAACATTCTCATTCTCTTTTCGGTTGACACTCTCATCTTCCATTTGTTCATTAGACTCATCATTAACCTCCACAAAATCACTAAAACTTTCAGGTTTTGTAAGAAACTTGATTAGAGAACCTACTTATGATTTCACAAATGCGTCATCTTTATTTTTCTTTTGTCTTTTTGGGCTCCTAATGGATACTTTTTCGAAGACATGTTTCTAAAATTTATAAAACGTTATTCTTATATAAAAGCTATTTAGAAGAATTATAAAATAGTTGTACGACTTACAATTAGGAAGCTGAAAAAAAAAGTTGGATTAGCTCAAAAGAACAAACTAGATGAAAAGCTTGTTTGTAGTTTGTTAATGTGTAAATCATTGTAAACCTTAAACAACTATTTATAAGTTTAGTTTTTTCTTTTTTTTTTTGTATTCTGAATTTCCTTTTCCTTTTTTTTTCATATTCCTTTTGGAATAACAATTCTTGTTTCTTTTTTTTATTCTATTTTTTCTAATCTTATTAAAAATTTATTTTTTCAATTTTGGTCTCTTTTTAGAAATTTTCAATTTTTTTTAAAACAAACTAACAATTTCTTTTTTTTGGTTTTTTAAACTTACACACAAGATATTTTTACAATTAATTTTAAAAAGAAAAATTCCATTATTCAAGATATGAATATTTTGCTACCTTAAATTTTTGGTATTAGGGGGCCCCAAAAATTTATATATTTTTTTGGGGCCTAAGCAAATGCTTTTTTTTGTTTATAGGCACGCCACTACATAAAAGATATGAATATTTACTTTCTAATATTCGTAATATCTGTAAATTTATGTCTCCATGGATTATTACTAATCTCATGACTATTTAATCAATTTTACTAGGAAACTAGAGTCAATAGATAAAAGTTTGATAAATTTTAAGAAATACTTTTTTCCTTGTACTTTTTTGCAAAAAATACTCTTTGAATCTTGTTTTTCTAAAAAATGCTCCTCGCTAATAAAAAATGATGAAAATACCCTCAAATTTTTTTAATGAAATTTTTTATAATTTTTTCCGCCAAAAATAAAATTTCCCTCCAAAAATTTCTTTTTTGACTCAAAATATATTTTTTTAAAATTTATAAGGCTTTATGAGAGATCCTATAAAATTTTATAAATTATATTTTTATAAATTATCTTATAAAACCTTATAAATAGTATATTTCTAAGTTATCTTATAAAAATTTACAAATATTTATAAGATACTTTATAAAATGGTATAAAACCAAAAGAATAATAACTAATCAAATCAAATACAGAATTCTAGAGTGTAATACGAAAACTATTTTTATTTTAAGGAAAACTAAATTTAACTTTCGTGTGGGATCCCTAAAGTTTTAATATGATAACTTATAAATTGATTTTTTATAAGGTTTTATAAGTTAACTTATAAATTTACTATTTATAAGGTTTTATAAGATAACTTATAAATATATCATTTATAAAAATTTGTGGAATAAATCCTTATAAATTTATATACTCTTTGATAAAGCCTCATAAATTTTATAAGCTCTATTATAAAGGCTTATAAATTAAGCTCTCATATAAAATCTTATAATTTTTATAAGCTCTCTTATAGGAAATTTAATAAAATCTTTTATAAAACTTTATAAATTCTTTTTTGGAAAAGTTTTGAGATAAAAAAAAATTTCGCGGGAAATTAGTTTTGGCAGGAAAAAAGTTTTGACGGAAAAAAAATTTGAAAAATATATAAATTAATAATTTGTGGATATTTTAGTCATTTTCAGTAATGAAAGGTATTTTTTGAAAATATCCAAAAAATGAAGATAATGATGAAAATATCCTCATTTGAGAGGTATTTGCAATTTCTGTAAAAGTTTTGACAAGAAAAAGAAGGAAATATGAGTATAATGTTTTTTTTTATAAATAAAGAATATGAGTATAATGTTATTTAACAAAAAAAAAAGAAAAAAGAATATGAGTATAATGTTTCCAAGTGATATTTAGAATTTGTGATCTGCCATGCTGATTAAGTAGTTATACGTGACATATATTTCTTATGTTCTACTATATATATATATTACACTTCTATACTATTAGATCGCATCTCCGATCCAAGATAAGGGTTAAACACGTTTTTTTACTTAAAAACACATTCATTTAGATTTTTTTATTAATAAATTATTAATATTCTAATTTGATATAATTCAATAAATTCATATAAGATACTATAATATATTAATAGTTATAAATTATCAAATATATTTAATTTTACATAAAAATATGTAAACTACCATATACATATATATATATATACATATATTATAGAATGACATAGAGGATGTAATTAAGTTGGAAAATGGATATTATGTATGTACACTACAAGTACAAGTACAACTATATATAATATATATAGATATATACACACGCTTTTTTCTTTTGACATAAATGGGTTGACTAAAATAAATAAATAAATAACCCACGATGACAGCAAAATTAGATATGTTGTTTCGTCAATAATATATAAATGATTCCCTCACATCTACTTAATTTTAGTAATTAGAAAAGCAAGAGATATATATTAAAAAAACTAGATTCTTCACTATTGAAAGTAGACATTATCCACTTAGATCGTATGAATAAAAAGAACTGTTTTGTATAAAAATATATTCTATTTTCCACCAAGGCAAAAGCATAAGCTACTCTCTCCTTTTACTTGGTAGTAAATAACCTGTTGATTATGCCAAAGGGCCATCTTCTTCTTCACGACTTCAATCACGTGATGAAGCATATATCTATGTATGATGTATCATGATATATGCTGATATATATACATACATAAAATAGAACATATATGAACGTGAAACGATTGATGTATGTATGCAATTAATGATGCTGTAGATAGATAGATGGGTGATATTGATTTGTAGTTGCCGGAGAGATTCGTTTCCATGTACGTGGGAGAGAGGCTTATTGACATAATGTGAAGGCAAAGAATATATTTGTTAATTCATTTAACAAGAAAAAAGTCATGAAATTATTCGAAATTTGGTTTGTGAATCAAACTTAGATACGAATATATTCATGTCGGTATTGATGTTTATCGATAGATCTGTTTATTTATGAATTTTTGAGACATACAAGAATCAAATCTTTCTTCCTCTTCTTTATTTTTATTTGAGTTATATTGATTTTATTCCATGTTGGATATCACTAGTGTTAACATGTTTCCCCAGTCCACTAGTCCTCATATACATTCATTTAGTTATATGTGTACTCATTTTTTTTATGCAATCATACGCATGCAATAGATAATCAAATTAATGGGATAAGGTTGCTTCATTAATGGGCAAATCAAGAATACATACAATTTTTTGTTTATCCATCTATTATGTACGTATAAATATATGTTAACAAGACCCAATTTATGGTCCAATCCATCTCTAAAAATTTCTATTAATTACTATATATAATAAAATGGAGTCGAACTCCAGATATTTAAACTATTAGCTGAAATATTTAGTCACTAGACTAAGAAAAACGGCAAATATACGTTAAGTTTAGAAGTTAAAATATTAAAAGTTAGTAAACAATTGATAAAACAAAACAATCTTTCTAATAAAAGAGTAAGTCCATGTTTAAGCGGTTTGATTGATTTAAACACTTTAAATAATTTTGATATAACCCTTTAAGAAAATGTTTATTTATAGAGGCATTATTTAGTATTTTTAGTTTGATAAACTTATACATTATACAAATAATTATTTCATAAGCTAAGAGAAGGTGTAAACATTATTTATGATTTTTCTTTTCAATTTTTTCTTCGTAATTTTTTTTTGTACTTTTTAATTTCATTTTTCAAAGTTTTCAAAAATATTGTGGTTTATACATAATTGATTTTATTAAAACCTTAAAATGTCATGTTAGCACAATTTTTTAAAATTATAAGAGTAAGTTCTAACTACTGATTAATTTTTCCTTCTTCAATTTAACTTGTTTTTAGAGGTGGTATGTATTGTTATGGGCAGGAAGACTATAACAGAACTCATGTCCACTATATTCATGTTAGTAGGTATCTGATTGACACGAGCAACAACATAATCTTACCAAACACTATATATCGAGCTAGAAAATGTCACAAATTAACAGTTATCCGTGGTCCCAGTAGACCGAAGATGTGAAAGTGTGTCGGAAATCTTTTAAATTTTTATATTTTTTTATCAATAATTGGATTTATAATCCACTATATATAGTTGAGAAAAATCGAACATATAACACTATAATTATTAGTTAGATCACTCTAACTAGTAGACTGATAAGAACTCGGCCTTGTATATTTTTTATATCAATTTTTTATTGTTTGGCTTTTTTAAGTTTGGAAACAATTCTATGATGTTAACGGATGGTTGCCTGGTGTGTTTTGAGATAATTTATGACAAAAAAATCTAGAAATTATATATATGTGTATATATATATATATATATTAGCAGGTATAATAAGTGAGATATAACCAATGAAAAGTATTAAAAGAATACCAAGATATTATGGAAAAGGGCAATACAAAACGCAGGGTTTGTATCAGTGATTAAACATAATTCTGTTATCTTTAAGGATTGTACTGCATGTTACTTTTTATTTTATAGTGTTTACTTGCATTTATTTAGCAAAATATTGTCATTTTACGTAAATTTTTGCAGAGAAAAAAACATCACTCAATGATGTGCATCATCGATCCTTAGTAGTTATGTGAATTCAAGTATTACGGGTCGGGTCGGTAAATTCGGGTCACGAGTATTTACAGATTTTAGAAATTCGTCCAAAAATAATTGAAATGAAAATAAATTCGGGTTGGTTTGGGTGTTGGGTATTTCGGACAAAAAATGTTGGTTCCAAAACAACCTGATTTTGTCTTTTTTTTTTTTGTCAAGCTATTGTTTCTGTTATAAATTAACAAAGATAAACTAGATCATATTCAACTCTCAGGTTCAGGTAGTAACCAAAATCGAATTCTATCTAATGTTCTAACCAAAATCAAATTCTATCACTATCAATTCCAAATATCAAATATAAAAAAGTTCTAACTTCTAATTCTACCAGATTCTAATCAATTTTGTTTTCTACTTCTACTTTTAATTCTGTAAAATTCCCAATTCTATCATAATTTATCAAAGTCTAGTGTGAGAATGGAAGATCGAGTGTGATAATGGAGAAGAAGAAGTAGATTGATAAAAAGAAGAAGACGAATGAGAATAAGAACAAGAGAAGAATGAGTGAGAATGGAAACGAAGAAGAAGATTGATAAAAAGAAGAAGAGAATATGAGTGAGAATGGCGAAGAAGAATAAAGAAGAAGACATGAAGAAAAAGAATCGTGGTTGGAAGATAGGAAGAGGCGAAATCGTTTTCCACTGAGAAGAGACGAAGAGGTAAATATAATTTAGGGTTTATTAATTTCGGTTAACGGTTAACCATTCGGATATTCTGACCGAACCGACCTGAACAAATAACCGAAATTTTGCCCACATCACCACCGATTTACCCGAAATTAATTTACATATCCAAAACCGATTTGTCCAAAACTCAGTTCGATTTGAATCGGACAAATTCGTTCGAGTTTTATTCTCAAGGTTAATCCTTAGTTCCACATATCATTGTTGGTCGATTAACATCACCCAATGCACTTCCCTCCAAGGTTTGACAATTGCTAAGAATTTTATTGATTTCAAATGAATAGAAAGAACCCACCACTTGATTTTATGTTGTCATCTCTTCTTGCAATGATGTAACACCCAGCTTCTGATTTGAGAGACAGTGTGTTTATTCATGGCCTCGCCAAAAATTCTTTTTTTTTTGAAAATCGGACCACACCAAAATTCTTGTTCAAAAATCTTAGAAAAAAATGAAAGTAAAGAGAGGTGAGTAATGAATTACTCAGTGAGGAGATCATCTCTGCCCACCGAAACACAATATCACCATCCTAACTCACACATTATTTATTCAAAAGCATAGAATCAAACAACACAAATATAATCTATCTTTTTATGACAAACTATAATACCCAAGCCAATCTACATGCTTGCAGCAAGACTATTCACACACAATCATTTTCAACCATCCTCTCTTTGATGGCTCCAAAACTCTTTTCATTGGGAGACTACGGCCCAGTAGCTCGATCCTCCCTGGAGACCACGGCCCAGTAGCTCGATTCTCCCTAACTCTGGAAGACCACGGTCCAGTAGCTCGATTCTTCCTAGCTCAGAGAGACCACGGCCCAGTAGCTCGATTCTCTCTGGCTCTGAGAGACCACGGCCCAGTAGCTCCATTCTCTAGTCCACTTTCTTTCCTTTTATCAACTTATTTATTTATTTCTATCTACTTTTACATCACACACTCAAGGTACATCTTTAAAAGATGTCAAGCAATCAACATATATCTCAACATCTATTACTTACTATCAATCAACAACCATCAACATAATTATGCATATAATATATATATTTTAAATAGTCTAACAAGCATCAATCATATGTCTAACTCTAAACTAGTAAATTTCGGAAGCATAAACTAGAAAGGCGAAATTCCATCTCCATATATCTCAAACCTCACCTTAGCCTTGGCTGAAAACAGATTAGAAACGTCGCGCTGGACTGAAAGTCTATTAGCCGATTCTTTTTAACTTCAAATAAGATCGGGCACCATATATGGAAAGTGAACTCTCAGGGCTTTCCAACAACATGTTGATCAATTCGTGGCTCCTTATGATTTTCCAGGAAACTTCTTCTTAACATAGGTGATCGCTGATTCGATTTGCAGATTTTCGTCTTGGGGAAACCACCATAATGTTTGAGACAGAACTCCGAATTCTATTCCGTTTTCAGCTACGCGTAGATAATTGGGTCAGGAAAGCACACACCAAATTCGTTTGAATCCGAGTCGTTCTACTCCACCATTTCTCCATTCTCTTTCACGTAGTCAGATTAGATAGCACATAGGGTCTCTTATTTTAGGGTTTTCTAGGGGTCTCTTGCAACTTTATAGGTATACTAGCATTCAACCCATGCTACACCGCAAAATAATATTTCTTTTTTATTGCTGTTTTTATATGGTAAAAAATATTTCTATACATTTGCTAAAATTTACTAATCCGATAATATGACAGTAATTGAATTGTATGTGTTTAATAATAATTTGTGATAGAATGTATATATAACTTATACTGCTGCATCGGTATTAAAAAACTACTTTAAATTTTTGTTATTGTTTGGTATTTAAACTATATAGTAGATTATTATTGGAATTGTATAGTAGATTATTATTGTAGATTAATTAGAATACTGGTTAAATATATTTCATAAGAAAATAATTGGAAATTGTGATGGGCTCGAGACCTTCAAGCCCAATCGACATTAGGAGTTTTGAGTTGGATCCGATTATAAATAAATAAATAATTTCATTGTTTGTTTCAAAAATAATAAATTCTAAAAACCAAAAAAGACTTTGGAAATTGAAGCAAAAAAATTCAAATTGTAAAGGCTGCAAAAAAATTTTCTTTAAGTCTTTCAACTAAAAGGAGAAGAAATATTTATTTTGTATTACATTAACTTTACTTTTTACTTCTCCAAATCTCACAAACAAACTTAAATATGAAAAAATAAGGTATTTTGCAAGGAACAACAGAGTTCAGGCTCTAAGACACATACCTGCAGGTGGGGTAGACAAATTCTTTGTACGGATTAATGTCCCGAAAGGTGAGGACGAAATAATGGTAAGGAAATTTTTTTTCTTTTTTACTTTGGTATAGTGATTCTTAATGAGTTATACTCAAAATGTTTTAAATAGCTCAGAATGGTTGTTGTTTGTATTTTCAAAGCAAATCCCGGAAGTTTTTATGAGGTTCGGACCACAACTAAACGACTAGATAACTCTTCAAACACAATATCGGTCGAGGATTACTGTTGAACTCAACATGATTGGTGATGAGCTACGGTTTGGAAATGGTTGAAGCGAGTTCATGAGAACTTATTCCATTATTGAAGGACACGTACTTATCTTCGAGTATAAAGGAAGTTCGTGTTTTAATGTTGTGATCTTTGGTCCTGACCAATGCGAGGTTATCATCAATTAAAACCTGGCCTTTACTTAATTTTCCTTTGGCAACTTTGTTTTTATATTAATCAGAAACTTCTTCTATCTTAAGGACTTTTCTAATGACAATTAATATTGTCTAAAGAAATTATTTAGTTGGTGAAAAAAACAAAATTCATTATACATATATTTTTATCTATAGAAAAATGTTAATATACATAAATAAATTTTACTAACTCAATTAAACAAAAATAATTATAATAAACAAAACTTAATGCTCGTGAAACGAATATATGATGGTTCCGGAAAAAAAATATAATAAATATTTATAAATACAAAAAATAATGAATATGACGATATAAAAATAAAAAAATTGAGAACTAAAACTTTAGGAATATAATATTCATGTTTGCATTAATTCCAAAAATCAGAAACTAAGATTCATTTGAAGAATCTAACAAAATTTATTATTATAACCTTATTGCCAGATCTATATCCCGTAATAATTACAGCCTCGATTACATAGCTAGCGACTTGTGTAACTTGGAGAATCGTACCATTGAATAGACCAGAAAGAGGATCAATGTTTCTCGTCAATAAAATAACACTGCTGATTTTAAAAAACATTCCATCCTGAAAAATAAAACTACTGAACATTAATAAATATATATCTTTGTGTATATATTTTAAGTGATATGGGAATGTAAACTACAAAAAATAAATATAACACGTACGACTTCATTGATATCTTCTGTTGTCTACAAAAGAATACGAAGACATATTGTTTAGGAATGAACTTTTAAAAGTAAAATTTGCAAAATATGAGAATAACAGAGAGAAACACAACTTTCCTCTAGATCACAATGGCTATTTAAAATAAAAATATTAGGGTTAGTGGTTATCGAACGGTAACTTAAAGTATTAAATAGATAAATATTCGAGGGATTCAATACACATCAACAATCATAAATACTAAATAATAAATGATTGACATTTTTTAATTTTGAAATTGTTAACGCATTGATAGTTGTTTCCATATCACGATCTACTATTTCGACCAAAAAAAATCACGATCTACTATTAATTATTATTTTTAGATATAATTCAAAAACTAACATATCATCTGATTGATATATTATATAAAAAATTCACTGGATAGAGAAATGAAACATAAATATACTAAAAATGAGAGTTTAAAAATTTAATAAATAAGTAAATAAAATAAAAATTACAACTAATGCAAAAAAAAAAAAAACTTAAAAGTAGAAGCCAAATAGTATTAATTTAAGCTGATAATCCCATAAACAGAGCTCACATGCAGATGATGAATTCATGTCGTTATCCGCACCATACTGGTTAACGTCATGGTTGAGAGTAACAAATGTTCTAGTATGACCATGACAGTTAAATATGTCTTGAATATTGGTTGTTTTCAATTTTGTGATAGACGCATTATTACAATAATTGATATGTCGGTTGACTCCTTTGTGAACTCTCTCGAGGAAGTGTAGCGTAGTTGACAAAAACGGCTTCATCAAATGAGATAAAATTCGAAAACCTTGATGATTTTCAACACCTCCATGACAGATGAGAATGATACATAAAGATACATGGCATCAATAAATATTTTGCGAGAAGCGTCACGAAGCATTATTAATCCATCATCTATACGATTATCATAAAAATAGCAAAGTAATCCCATACGATACAAAGCATACGGATTTCCACTGTTGACTAATAGTTCATATTTTGCATATAACTCTGTTGGATGAAACCAGTATGGAATGAAACGATATTATTCAAGAGAAATTCTACGCAGAAGTCGAGGACTATTAGATATATCTCTAAGCCTTTTGCAGACTAACCTGAGCTGATGAATATAACCAAGACGATTTCCCACATCTAGAGATGATATCTATCAAAATTTCGTCAGGCAATAATGTCAAATACATCGTATAACATCTCTAAAATCAAAACAAAAGAGAATTTCAAGCAATAAAAAAATAAGAAATTTTGTAAAAAGAATATATAAGGCTGATTAAAAAAAATAAAACTAAACCAACAGAAAGATGGTTTCAAATAAATATAAACTACTGAAATGTGGTGTGTTATAAAGAAAAAAAAAATTAGGGTTTTTGCATTTTAATGGAACATATATTCGATTGCGATATATCAGCATTTCTGTTTCCTAAATTGTTTTGAATCAATCAGAGAAATAAATTAAGATAAGGAATATCCTTGATTTCATTTGAATATAAAGATTGAAATATTTAAAACTAAAGGAAATAAAATATTTGAAATATTGATTATATGTATAAGCGGTAAAAACTTGGGTTTACCGTGTATTCTGGTATAATCAAAGTAGATTATAAATCCCAGAAAAATCCAATATAAATGATAAAAAATAATCAATTTTGTAATGACTTAATTATCTTTGGAAAACTCGTAAAACAAAAAATATTAAACCAATATAAATAATTATACAGAAAATAGTAGCAAAAAATTAAAAAACAATAAATTAAAGAATATGACGTAAGATGAACCTAATTTAGCAAAAAATTATAATTGATCCAAAATAATCTTCAATGTTGCGATTCCCGAGGAAGGTTTTAGAAAACTTCTTTGAATACAACTTTAGTAGTTATGCTCTGGGAATTTCCTTGATTGTCAGGGGCAAGAATCTTCAGTTCAGATTTATTGCTAACCCGAAACATGGCGACATAAAGCTAACCATGAGAGAAGAGTGGGTTTGGTAGATATAATCCAACATGCGATAATGTTTGACCTTGACTTTATTTATTGTCATGGAGAAGGTGACAGATATAGGGAGATGCCGTCTACGCATTTGAAGGGAAGACGAAGTAATAACCATCCTTGAAAGCAATATCTTATTACCAACCTTCATGCCGGTAATAATCTTGGCTTTGATTACATGATTAGCCAACTGAGAATCTGTAATCTTGACCGTTACATAAAACTCCGTGTGGATCGACATTTCTAAGCAACATAATAGGACAATCGATTTTTAGTTTCTGAGAATGGTTAGGACAATCAACATCTTCATTTGTAGGACACAAAATTGCTCTGTCTCAGAAAAATTCAGGTTTCTCATTCTCCAATGATCTACTGACTCCATAAATAGCTTCAACTATGGACTCAATAGGATTAGAACCAGATGTAATAAGAAGTTCTCGAGGAATATCTATATCGGCAACACTATCGTTAGGAAGTGCTATTTTACCATTGCCAATATCCAAAAGCTAGTTAGAGAATCGTTCTTTCTCCGATTTCTCATCATCGAAAATTCTCGCAAGCAGCCTCATGTTCTGAGTAAGCTCCATAACTCTTATATTAGGCCACAGATAGAATGAATTGATTGAAACAGATACAATTTCTTGCCTACCAGCTCCAGTAATAACATGAAATATTTGTCTGTAATCTGTGCCAAATGCAACAACTTTACCACCAAAAGGATCTTTGCATCTTAAGATATCCTTCAAACTACGATCTAATGTTTCGAAGCAATATTTAATCATCATAGGGGTTTCATCCCAAATAATAAGTTTTGCTTCGGATTTTAGCTCACGAAGAGGAGAACCACGAACCATATTACATGTGCTATACTCATCAACGTTTATAGGAATTCTAAACCTAGAATGCCCAGTTCTGCCTCCTTGTAACAACAGAGCAAAAATACCACTTGAAGCAACGTTAAGAACAATATCACCTCTCGACCTAATCGCAGCAGACAGAAGTTTCCACAAATAAGTTTTACCAGTTCCGTTGAATCCATAAACAAAAAAAAACACCTCCTTTGTTTTGTAACACCGAATCGAGGATCTCATTATAGACCATTAATTGCTCGGGTGCTCGGGATTGATCGACCTTAAGTCACGATCAAGATTTCATTTCAATTTCTGACGGTCATAATTCATCTCATCCAATATAAAAGAATTGACAGTGTTAAGCTCATCCATGTCAAACTCCGACATGTTCTTATATGATATAAGAGAATTCCCATAAATTGAAAGAAGTTTTTCAATTTGTTGAAGAGAAATTTCTTTTTTTCCTCATCAGTCAACGTTAGACCTACAATAATTACATATAAAAATATGACATTGGTAGAAATTATTTTAAAAGTTGATAATAAAATTGGAAAACAATATTAATTTATAAAATAATGTATGAGATATATACGCATATGACTATTATAATAGCTTGTACCTTGATCTTTGAACTGGTTCCTCCTCCTGTAAAGCATGTCTTCAGATAGAAACATCCAAGTTTATTCCCAAACTTCTTCGGGTTTAGTCAAAATGTCTGCCTGAAGCATTATGGTGAGGAAGACCACGTTTTTGAACCTCCACAATATACATAGCTGAAAAAAGTGTGTTAGAAAAAAATATTGACAACTTGGTAATACAAAGTAAAATACACTTGCGATTAAATTTAATACAAAATAGTCAAATAAATAATAACACTAAATTACCTGAAGCAGTTGTACCAAACACATGTTTTTTGGTTAAATCATCCATTAAATTATCTAGCTTTATCTTAAAGATTTTAGCAATCACATGTGGTCTATCTTCGCTTTTTAAGTCATGCTCTTCCAAAAATCTAGTGATTTCATGCCATTTGGGCTTACATGTGAATGTGATAAACAAATCCGGAAAACCAAATTGCTTACACGTAGACATAGCGTCCAAATAATGTTGCCAGCATGTAGCGAGGACGACCTACAATAGAAGCTGGAATCAACAGTCCCTTTCCTTAATTACTAAGATCGGTGCTTCCTGATTCTTTTGCCTGCTTAACATTCACACTGTTAGTACTCCTCAGTCTTTTCTGATTTTTTTTTTGATATCGGAGCCTAATTAGTTTCAATCATGGTGTAAGCATCAATAACAAACTGCTGGAGCAGATGATTAGAAAGAAGCAAAATGTGCTTCTCAGAATTTCTTTCTTGAAGCCTATAGGCAAAAAACTGATGCATACTTATATTAATATTGCTATTATCTCCTCTGTGCTTTTGTCGCTTTTTCTAATCCCGTATGAAATCCATCCTCACCACTCGGAAAAATTGTAGGATACTGCAAAGCTAAATATAAATGATGAAGTTCATCAATCCTTTTCAATTTGTCTGATTTTGTTTCAAGAACAATGTCACGTTTATCCATGATCGTGTGAAAATTACTAGGAATGAGTGCAGCAACTTCAGAAGCAGTTGGTAGACAATATAATCTTCCATCTCTACTTCTATTAGCTACAATTCTCATTTGAAGATTCTCATTATCATCCATCTTAAACCTATCCCTTGCAGTCCTAAATGTCTTGACATGAGGACTTACTTCGTCCAACATCTTCATGATTATCTCGTTAATTTCAGGTTTGAATTTATTCCTCTTCTGCACTGGTTGAACATTTTTACCTTTGCTACATTCATAACGATTAGAAGATTAAAATTAGATAAAAAAATAAATATAAACTTATACAAACAAATAAATTATAACTAACCTCATAATATCAATCCTATTGTGAACCTCATTTTTAGTATCTACAATATATAATTGCTGAAACTTGGCATAATTGCCATCCTTAGGCTTAAAAGAACCCATAAGATGATAATTCTCACCTTGCATAGCAACCATTTGCGGTTCTCTACCCTTTTTAACAGGACAATCTACCTTTACACCAAGTGATGTCATTGAGAAAACCATATTGTACGATCTAGTATTATCTCTAAAATGCTTTGATAATTGATAAACGCCGGTAAACAATCTCCACATAACTTCTGGAGAATTAGGAAGTAGAGGCAATTTGACCTGTCTTTGCATACAACAACCAGTATAAATTGGTTTGGAAGTTTTTTTCCTTCTATTGAGGCGCTGGCCATACCAAAAGAGTGCGCCACAATGTTCACAACTATAATCAGGATCACCGTCATCAATATAAGTATCAATATCTTCCAAAAAACAAATTATGTCATGAAATAAAATAAATGGATAATAACAACATAAGAACAATACCTTTAAACGACTGTTTATTAGATTCAGTATTTTTGTTACTAACATGCAAGAGAGATTCATCGGATATATGGTTTGTAGAAACTTCAAGTAATACTTTCTTCATCGTCGTCGATGACATCTTCTCCGCTAGAAAAATCATAGACTTGATACTCATCATAATCACCTGATTAATACCCAACACAAAATTACATTAAAAATATAAAAAAAATGAAAATAAATCAATATAACAACTTGTACTCACAATATAAATAAAAAAACTAACCATAAAAATTACCGGTAACATCATAATCAGATTCATTCGATTGTTCGTCATCCTCCATTTTATCGTCCATGAGATTTACAACTAAAAAAATTATAATTCAGCAAAAATTATTTTAATATTATTAAATCTGTATTAGTAACATATCAATACGATAATTAGTACCAGGTACTCTAGATATCACCAAGTGTTGTAGTGAAAGGCTGTGTAGTCTTGCTAGATACACTATGTGGACTATAACCACTTATGGGGGTGGATGTAGGATCCGACAAAACTCCATTCAGTGGAACTGATGCAAATATTAAGATTAAGATAATAAGAAGTTAAAATAAAAAAGAGCAAGTTGTTTTGGAAAAATAATAAAAAACAAAATTAAAATGTAATATGATTCGAATTCTAATATAGAATGGACCCAAAATTACAAATAATACAAACCTCCGAGATGATCAATAATAGTACTGTGTGGATTCAGAGATCCACCGAAATTGATAAAGGAAGAGTTGTAATGTCTTGAAACAACCTAGAATACACAGAACTTGATTGAGAATCAGATCCTAAAACATTCCCTTGATAATGAGATGAAACGTTCACTTTTTCATGAGATGACACAACGTTCTCAATATTATTATGATTGGGTTTAGATCGACAACGTTTCGAGGAAGATTGAATTTCTGCTTTTTTTTTTCTTTATATTCAAGGTACTAAGACGAACGGAAAATATAGTTGACCTAATAATTTTTTTCATCACTTAACCCATATACATCTAAATAGCTCTATATATATACATATATATATATACACAACCAACTTTTTAAAAAAAGATTGAAAGTAAATATCTATATATATATATAAATATCTATATATTTTTATTCAGTACCATGTAGCTAAACGATATGCTAATAACCATAATCGATAATTTCTAACATAAAGAAAAATGAATAATATATACACTTAAGTAAGTTAATATTCGAATAATGTATTCATAAATGAGAATATCTTTATGCCAGCTTAAAATTCAATTACGAACTTCTAGAATTAATGGATATATATTATTCTTATTGTTATTTACATAATTATCGAGATTTTTTGTAAATTTTTTTATAGAACACGTTGAAAAATTATGGAAATGAATAATTAGATCAGAATAATAAACCATACTAAATGAACCATAAAAATATGATTAAATCATGAAACAACACAAATAATAAAAACTACAGACCATTAAATAAATGAGTGACTTGATGATCCCAAAGATAAATCATACACATAGACGACAACAAAGTATCGTTATTAAAAGAATATGAATGCCATAGATTCCTATAACTCAAAAACCTGGAAGTTTTACCATCACACCGGTGAGTCTATTTGATATAAGATGATCTAAGATCAGACAATACAGAATGAGCACGCCTTATAAGATATATATTTGTTTGACCCCAAATTATCTCAAGGTACTCTAATGTCTTAGATATTAGAGGTTGGATAAGAACATAAAAAATATCAAAAGCAGTATTTTGTTTAGCTATATCTCCAGTAGATATTAGAATGACATCGTAGAGATAGGTTGCAAGAGGTAAACATTTCTGAGCAGCTGCACGTAACAATATGAGTCCCTCTTCCTTACGGTTGTCAAGGAAATAACAAACTATTCCCAAACGATAAAAAGCTTGAGGATTCTCACATAATCTTAGTTTGTTGTATCATGTATAACATCTTTGAGGATTGCACCAAGATGGATATAAGGTATCTTCTTCAAGAGATAGTCGGCTGAGAACTATACGTTCGTTACATATAGAGCAAAATTTTTTGAAAACTTTTCTTAGATTACTAACATCAGAAATAAACGACGCTGCACAACATGCAGCGATTGTAATAAGAATGTCATTAGGTAAAGTCATGACACAAAAATCATGCTTTGAAAAATTAAGATATAGAGAAGATATGAAAAGAATGACCAAATAAAAAACAAACAAGTAAATATGCTTTAATAAATCATCCAATTGAAGGGAATACATGAATATATAGGAACAATATTAGGGGTTGCACATCATTTTTTTTGGTATTTAAGAAAATTATAACGAATATAGATGTAAACAAAATTGATAGATATACAGACAACAAAAATTTTAAATAAAATAAAATAAAAGTAATTGCGATAAATAAAAAGATAACTACATAAGATAATTATTCAAGCATAATAGACAATTATAATAATATCATCAAGTCAAAACCCGAAACAAATAACATGGTTCACAAAATATAATTAATTCACGATCTATAACTAATAATTAAATTTAATAAATAATTCTTTAAAAATGAAATAAGCTAATATATACTTCATGATACAAAGTTGTATAATTATAATAGTGATAATTAATAAGATATAAATAAGGGATTATATCGATTACAACTCCCTAATAGGGATTAAATTCAGCTTTGAATTAATGATATACTTAATATCTTAACGAAAAGATTATTTTGTGTAATAGCTGTATATATTTTAAA
Organism: Lepidium africanum; assembly: GCA_900406405.1. NCBI lineage: Eukaryota > Viridiplantae > Streptophyta > Magnoliopsida > Brassicales > Brassicaceae > Lepidium > Lepidium africanum. Next base: position 2,564 of record OVAX01000883.1, on the reverse strand, counting down.
ATGAAGAGTTTAAAAAGTTATCAACAAAAGATGAGTAAATATTGCATTACCTTTAAAAAAATTAAAAATCTGACTACGAATAATATTAATATACATACCAAAAAATAAAGAAAAAAAAATAATACAATGCCTCGTGAAGTTTTATGATTTTAGTTGATTATACTCAATAAGAAGGACTAAAATACAAATAACTAAAAGATTTAAAGTTTAGTTTTGAAATTCCTAATTGGAGACAGAAACTAAAAAACTTCAAATTTGAAGTATGTGATACTTTATATTTGAAATATCTCTTGGAGATACTTTAAAAAAGAAAAACAGTTATTAATAAATAATAGAAATAATACATATTGGTAACTGTTATCATCATTAAAAGAAGGACTAAACTTTTAGACGTCGGAAAAAGAAATTTTTACATTTTTTCCAATTGTTTCTTCTATAACTTGAAACCAACGTCTTCAACCTAAAACCACAGAGAATTAGTTATTCAAAGATCGAGAAGATAAAGTGTTCGTTTCAGAAAAATCCTGATAATTTCGAAAGTCAGAAAAAAAGTAATCTGAATTTTAATCGATTAATATTTAATCTACCAACATACTTTGATTATTTTTTCAAAAAATCTGATACATAAACAAACTTGGTTTATAAAAGTAATGAATTGAAAGATTTGCGTAACGATATCAACTAATCGTAATTTTAAGAAAATTTATAAAGTATAATACGATTTGTTATATACAACACTTATAGTTTATATAGAACTAACCAATTTTTTTTTTATTTTTCAAGTTTCAGATCGAAAAAATGAGTATCAATGACATAACAGATGATATCTTAATCAACATCATTTCTCGATGTGCACCGGCGGGGTTCGAGACCATAAAAAATGTGAGATTAGTTTATCAAAAATTTTGTAAGATCTGTGATCTCGGGCAGGTACCTAGAAATATTTCTCTTGCCGATGTTTATTTCTATCCCAACAGGAAACAACCAAGTCCTCTTCGATGACTTTTATAGAAGATTAATTAGGGAATGTAATCAGAAGGAATATATAGGTGCGGTGTACGGGAATATTTCATAGAAATATTGCCAAAGGATTAAATAATTTTTTAGAAGCTAGTGCCAAAGGAGTACCAGAAGCAAAATTCGCCTATGGATTAATCTGCGTATGTCTAGGACATAATTATAAGGAAGAAGGTTACAGAGTTTTAAGAACACTACATAGGTCGAAAATAGATATAATATTAACATACATCAGAGAAATTCGACAAAGAGTTTATTTAGGTCCGACATGACTTCTTTGGCGTGGCAGAAATGTATTGAATAATCTAAAAATGTCTTATGCAAGAGAAGGATGTAACTGCAATGGGACATTTTTAGAAATGACTGAGTATTTCGAAGATTGGGATGATATTGATGAGGATAACGATGAACCAATCTCAGAAGCCTGTTATATATGTCTTTGGGATTACAAATTAGGGTTTGTATTTAATGATTATTAGAAGTAATTTGATTTTTTATGTAATGTGAAATTTATATTCAGACATCTCTATATTAGTAATAATGTTAATAACTTTTATCTATTCTTACAAAAAATAAATTAAAACTTTGTTATAGTTTTAAATTGTAAGATGTTTAATAATTAGACGACAAATGGGCTTTAAAAATGATTTGAATATACCAATAATTTATTTTATAAGGACAAAATTAATTATCAGACCATACGTCATTACTAAAAAACAAAAAGTATAATAATATTTTTAAACAAAATAAAAAAATAAAGATATGTTGGAAATTGTTATAATCATTAAGGCCAATTCTAGATTTTACAACTTCTGCCAAAATTATTTGCAAAAGTTTTTTTTTATCAATTTTCTATATTCCATCTTTCGTTACCAAACATCTTCAACATAAAACTTATACTAAAATAAACTAAAGGAAAAAAAGTTGGTTACGCAAATTCGATTTGACATTTACTTGCATATAATTACAATTGATTTAAATTGGAAAATATTTTATTAGATAAATACTTCATTAACATAAAAAATAAAATATATAATATTGAAAGCTTTCGAAGAAAATAAAACAATCTTGGAAACCGTAATAATCATTAAGTTCAAGACTAAACTTTTAAACTTCTTCGAAAAGCTATTACAAACAATAATATTTCATCAACTATTTATCTTACATATTAAAACACTCTCCATTTCTTAAGAAGTTCTTAAGAGTTTAAAAACAATAAGATAGTAATATTTTTTATTAGAATTTAACTTTTATTTAAATTTAATTTCTTAAAAAATTTAGTTAAAAAAGAAAATGACATGTGGCAAGAACCCTTCTACATTTGTTTCTAATTATTTTTCTATTTTAAGAACCCCATTATATTCTTTTTCTCATTTTAGTAATTGAATTTATTTTTTAAATACTAAGAACCCCTCCTAAAAACCTTTATTGGAGGTGGTCTTACGTTTCCAGTAATATTCAACCTAAAACTATATTAGATTTTATATAATATAAAATAATAAATAAAAAAAGTTCGTCAATTGAAAGGAAAACTTAAAATAAGACAT
>OVAX01000882.1:0-60911 GCA_900406405.1 Lepidium africanum | reverse complement strand
CGCTGCAAGCAAAGGACCTAAAGGTATGTCCGAAAACTCTTCTTGATTCAATAAATTATTCATGTTTTACAAGTGATCCTACATGGGGAAAGTATTGTACGAATCCCAATAACACGTGCCGACAATCCTGGACGCGACAACCGTATTCAGAATGATGGAAGAAATGAGGTCTCAGTTCCATCAAGTTACCAGCTCGGCACTCGAGATTTGGCGAATTCTGGCTCAAGCTCGAAACTCGCTAAATCGAGGACAAAGACTAAGATGTCTTTCGTATGACGGGACAACTGACCCAATAGAGTTCATGAGTGCCTTCAATGCCATGATGAATACAATCTCGGATGCCTTTTCCAGAGCAGCAAGGCATGCAGAATACGTAGAGGAAAAGCAGATCTTCGCCAAAACTTTGAAAACTCAGCGAGACTCAGGAGTAAAGAGTCGAAAGAGGAATATCACGAGCCGAGACAGCATAATTACAGAGGAAAAGCAATCTCAGCCACAACTTTTCAAGTCAGCGAAACTAATAACTCAGTTCATAAAAAGATGTTCAACAACACTTACAATCGAAGCGAGTATTATGCATTCCACAATATAACCGGTCATTCCACTTCAAAGTGTAAGGAGCTACAAGAGCTACTTGCCCAAATGTTCAGCAAAGGTGAGTTAAGCGTCTCAGAAGAAGAGATTCAAAAGTTTAAAGCGCAAAAATGGAAAGAAACCGAGTTGCGAGAGCAGCTTACAAAGCGGCGAATCAAAACGGAAACGCCAAAGAAAAATCTAAACTGCAGACACAAGATGAAAAGACCAATGAGTAAGAGTCTCCAGGAGTGGAAGTCAACATAACCATGGGACGATTACAGTTTTGTGACGACACTATATGGTCGATAAAGAAATATGAATGAAAGGTTGTAACAGTGGTCATATTTGAATCAGTCGCTGAGAATTTAAGAACGGTGAATTCAGAAGTAACATTCACCACCAAGAATATCGAAGGAGTAAGCATCCTACATAAAGACCCGCAAGTAGTAAAATTACGAGTAACTGATAGTGACGTATCTCGAATTCTCATCGATACTGGAAGTTCTGTGGATTTATTCTTCAAAGAGACATTGGAAAAAATAGCGTAACCAGATGTCCGACTCAAACCGGTTGAAAGAACACTAACTGCGTTCGATGGAAATACGATTAATGCAATCGAAACGGTCAAGTTAGCAATCCGAGTTGCTGGAATTACAAGATGGATCAAGTTCTTAGTAGTGGATAAACTGCCAATCTACAATATAATCCTAGGAATGCTATAGATTCACGCGATGAAAGCGATCCTTTCAAGTTACCATCAATGCGTAAAGATCCCGATGGATAAAGGAGTTTACACGCTTCGAGGAGATCAAAAGATGTCTCGGACTTGCTTGATCGTCGAGTTAAAGTTACGAAACAAATCATGCATGATCACAGCATCCGTGAGAAGTAAAGTCGGAACCTCCCATTCCAAAGAAACCAGATCAATCAACTCTTGAACTCGTCAACATTGACTTAACAGACTCGTCTAAATGCGTAAGCATTAGAGTTGACTTGAGTTAACCAATATGAGACAAATTGATCCAACTTCTGGAGAAAAACATGACAACATTCGCATGGAGAGTCAAAGATATGCCTGGAATCAATCCAAAGATTGCAAGTCACCAGTTGAATGTCGATCCGACATACAAACCAATCAAGCAAAAAAGAATAAAGCTAGGGCCGGATTGGACAAAAGCCGTATTTGATGAGGTTAAAATATTGACCAACGCTGGGTCCTTTGTCGAAGTTCAATACCCAGAGTGGTTAGCTAACCCGGTTGTTGTCCCCAAGAAAAATGGGAAGTGGCGAGTCTGTGTGGATTTTACCGACCTGAACAAAGCTTGTCCGAAGGATAATTTTCCGTTACCAAACATCAATCGAATTGTCAAAGCGACAGATGGAAACGAACTTCATTCGCTCATGGACACTTTCTCGGGATATAATCATATTCAAATGCATTCTGACCACATGGAGAAAACTTTGTTTATTACGGAGAGAGGAACTTATTGCTATAAAGTATTGTCATTCGGTCTGAAGAATGCCGGAGCAACTTACCAGTGCTTAGTCAATAAGATGTTTGTTGACCAACTAGGGCAACCAATGAAAGTACACATAGATGATATGTTAGTCAAGTCGCTAAAAGCAGAAAATCATGTCGACCACTTAGTATGTTGCTTTCAAACTCTTAACAGGTATCATATGATACTCAATCCGGCAAACTGCACCTTCGTAGTAACCTCGGGAGAATTTCTTGGCTACATAGTCACTCAAAGGGGAATTGAAGCGAATCCTAAACAGATTAAGGCAATCCAAAAGTTGCCTTCTTCGAAGAACAAACGTGAAGTACAAAGGCTAACCGGCAGAATTACAGCATTAAACCGATTCATCTCACGCTCAACAGATAAATGTCTTCCATTCTATAATTTATTACGTGGGAACAAAGAATTCAAGTGGGATGAAGAGTGCGTGAATACTTTTTCCGAGTTAAAACTGTACCTTTCGACTCCACCAATCCTTGCAAAACCTAAAAAAGGAGAACCACTATACTTATATATTGCGGTCTCAATGTCGGCGGTAAGTAGTGTACTTGTTCGAGACGACAGAGGAACTCAACACCCGATCTAATACACCAGCAAGTCCTTACACGTAGCCGAGTCAAGATATCTAACTACAGAGAAACTCGCACTAGCGGATGTAACCTCGGCACGAAAGTTACAACCTTACTTCCAGTCTCACACCATCATAGTGTTAAATAATCATCCGCTACGAACAATACCGCGTAGTCCAAACCAATCCGGAAAGTTGACTAAATGGGCTATTGAGCTAAGTGAATACAATATTGAATTCAAATGAAGAACAAGCGCAAAATCCCAAGTACTAGCCGACTTCCTAATCGAATTGTTTCCTGACTTGGAACCTTTAGAGTCAGATAAAGTCCGTCGAACTTGGAAAATTTACGTCGATGGATCATCATCTCAACGCGGCTCAGGAGTTGGAATCCGATTAGAAAGCCCGACTTGTGAGGTCCTAGAGCAGTCTTTTTGACATGTGTTCCAGCGTCAAACAATGAAGCCGAATACGAAGCGTTGATCGCGGGGATCAGGCTAGCCAAAGATATCGGAGCAACTAAAGTGGCGTTTTATTGCAACTCTTAGTTAGTAGTTAAGCAAGTAAAATGAGGTTATGATATGAAGAACGACTGTGTGGAAGCATATTTTAAAGTTGTCAAGTAATTGACAAAAGATCAAAAATTCAAAGTCAACAAAATTTCTCAATCAGAAAATACTTCGGCCGACGCCTTGGCAGCTTTAGCATCTACAACATATCTTGTTTAAAGGCGAATTATACCAGTTAAAAGTATAGATCGACCAAGATAAGTCTACCAAAAAGAGACCTTGAACTAGTCTCGGCAAATACCCAAAACGCAGATGATTCCGACACCGAGATGCCGAATGTCAAGCAACCCAATGTACATAAGACAGATGGGCAGCTCGCATACTCATGGCCAAATGCGCTTTCTACGTCCAAGTCAATGAAAAGTTATATCGGCGAATCACAAATGGAATTCTTCTTACTTGCATCCACGGTGACGAGATCAACAAAATCATAAAGAGAACACATGATGGAGCTGGTGGAAATCATAACAGTGGGAGGTAATTTGTGCAAAAAATCCAAACTCTCGGGTACTATTGGCCAACTATGGCAAAGGATTGTGCACAATATACCGCTAAGTGTGCAGGTGTCAACGACATGGATACATCATACATGCTCCGACTAAAGAGCTGACTTCGGTAGCCATGCCACATCCATTTATGCGATGCACAATGGATATAGTCGGACCAGTGCTTTCGTCTCGGCAAAATTGCTTCATGCTTGTCATGACAGATTACTTCTCAAAATGGGTTAAGTAGAGGCTTACTCTCATATTAAGGATAAAGACGTAGTCAAGTTTGTATGGAAGAACATCATCTGCCGATAATTATGCTACCTTATAAGATTATGATCGACAACGGATCTCAATTCATCTCAGNCTACCTTATAAGATTATGATCGACAACGGATCTCAATTCATCTCAGCAAAGTTCACTAACTTTTGCTCTCGATGGAACATCCGAGTAAGCAAATCAACTCCATGAAACCCGCAAGGAAACAGACAAGTGGAGGCAACAAACAAGCAAATACTAGATGGAATCAAGAAAAGGCTTGCAGATAAAAAGAGAATTGGGCTTTCGATTTGGATAGTGTATTGTGGTCACATCAGACAGCCTTGAGACGCTCAACATGATGAATTCCTTTTTCCTTCTCTCATGGAATGGAAGCATTGGCTCCATCTGAAGTAACGATCCCAACTTTACGACAGGAATTTTTCCCAAAAATGAAAGTTCAAACAACGAAGCAATGGAAACTAGTAATGACACCTTGGAAGAAGAATGCGATGAAGCACTTCTCCGGGTACAGAACTATCAACAACAAGCCGCAAAATACTACAACGGGAAGGTTCGAGGATGAGACTTCATAGTAGGACACCAGGTACTCTAAAAAGTGTTCGAGAACATGGTTGAGCTTAACGATGAAAAACTTGGCGCCAACTGGGAAGGGCCGTACGTTATTTGCAAAGTCATATAACCAGGAGTTTACGAGATCACAACTATGGAAAGAAAAATGATTTCACGAAGTTAGAATTCTATCAACTTAAAGTGATACAACTATTGAAGACACGCCAACTCGGCGACTGAGATGCATTACTTGATGCATCTCTATCTACTTAATTATGTAATCAGAACTATGTTTTGGCTCGATCCCTCTGGGGTACATAGGTAGCCTTCAAGTGCAGCTAAAACTAAATACAATATTTATAAGTTCCCTCCTCGTGTTCGGCAAAAAAAACAAAATAAATAAAATAAAATAAAAATAATATAACAAGTTACACCCTAGTTCCCAAAAAAATACGAAATCAAATTCTCGCAGAAGACAAGCACTATCTTCATACAGAACAACGTTATATATTCCCGCAAAGACAAAAAATAGCTTTGTACAGATTAGCCGAGATTAATTTCTCAAAAAAAAGACAAAGCATAGCTTTGTACAGATTTGCCGATATTAATTTCCCAAAAAAGTCAAAGCATTGCTTTGTACAGATCTACCAAGATTAGTTTATCAGAAAAGATAAAACATAGTTTCGTACAGAATTACGAGATCAGATTATCGCAAAGGATAAAGCATAGCTTTGTACAAATTTCTTGAGGTGTAATGCTCGATAAAGACGACATACAGTTTTGTACAGATTTACAAGATTAAGTACTCAATAAAGACTGAACATAGTTTTGTATAGATAATCAAGAATATATTCTCAACAAAATTCCTTCGAAGATCATTTCCGAGGTCAAAATTCTAAAAACTTAAACTGAGTCTTAAAATCTTTGCTTTAAAAGCCATACAGCGAAGGTTCTCTTCCTAACAAACGAGATCAAACTCTCAAACTTAGGAAGAAACTTAGCAAACGCGCGAAAACAAGAAAAGATCTCGGGAATAAAATTTCACATTTATCCAAATAAAATACAAAATTATAAGTCAATCTTGTGACGAATTCTCTTGTTCGGATTTCAAAGTCATAATCGGATTAGCATATCATATTAATAAAATAACATCGTTGTTCATTATACATGTAAATAATTACAAGGCAAACGCCGATTACAAGGATCAAAGAGATGATTAAGAAAAAGTTGAACTACGATTACAAGAATCAAAGAGATGACTTATAAAAAGCTGAACTACGATTACAATAATCAAAGAGATGACTTATACAAATCTAAACGGCGGTTAAAAGAATCAAAGAGATGACTCTGAAAAATGCCGAGAAGAAACTACAAGAAACAGACAAAGGAAAAATTAATTTCTAGTCTGATTATTGCTGTTTGAAGCTTCGCCAATCTCGAACACTATAATGACTAAGTCTCCAGAAAGCAGCGGCGTCAAGTTCTCCTTGTTGACAATTTCCTTGAACTCATTTACCTTAGTAGTCATAATTCCATAACTGCTGCAGGGATGATGAAGTCTCGACCGGAAAGCAGTTCGAGAATAATAGTTGACCCAAGATATAGGGCATAACACAGCTGGGCCTCCAGGCTCATGCTAAAGTCGTTAAACCGAGCAGTAATTCGGTTGAAGCGCTCAGAAAGTTGATCATGAAGAACTTGGAAGATCTTCTTCTTCTCGACACTCAGATCCTGGCGAAGCCAGGAGTCGAAGTTATCTTTAATGGATCCCAACTCGGTTTGATGCCCTTGGAACATGTCGTTGGCCTTCTCGGTAGATTTGAAGGCGATGTTCTGATCAGACTCGACACAGCTAAGTGACTTCGTCAAAGCCGCATTCTGTTCCACCAACCAAAGAACATTTTCACGCTTTACCTTCAACTCATCTTTAACGAGAGCGCTCTTTTCTTCAGCAGCAGTAAGTCTGGACCTGGCCTCCACCGCTTCGAGATGAGATTGGGCAACTCGGCCAGCAAGGTTAGAATTCCTGTGAACATTTCCATCTGGATTGGCGCGGAACCTATCGCGCTCCAGCTTAGATCCAGAAGGCGATAAACTATAGAGACTTCAATAAAGCAAAAGTTAGAAGACTTAAAGCAGAAACAACAACGATATCAACTCGGAAAAAGAACTCACCTGGAACAGCAAGTACGCAGCATTTTCGTAGTCCTCCCGATTCTCTATTTGATTTGGAGAAGGGAGACGCTCTAATGAAGTTCTGATCTGACGCATCTGATCAGCGCACTCTGTTCGGAATTCCAAGATTGATCTCGGATTAGAGTGGTTGTGGAAGAAGCAGAAGTCGGGAGTGCCCCTTCCTCTCCCTCGAGAAACGTTAGAGGAGCCACCTCGAGAAACGACTCCAGGGGAAGAGATCCTAGGCGAATCATCCCTTGACCTTTTTGCAGGTCGTGAAGTTCAGCAACCAGAACCTAAGGGGATTTCGAAAATATCCCGAATCGGGGCAGTAAAAGATCTAGTAACCCTAGAGGATCCTCCAGAAAGACAAACATCCATCCCTTCAAGAGCAGCGTTTAAACCCTCTTCAACGTTTGGAAGTCTAAAATCATCAAGACCCATATTTCCTTTTGAAGATAAAAATCTGGAAGAAAACTGTAAAGTTTCGGAAGTCAGAAAATAAAGGACGAGAACAAAGTTAGATAAGTTGGTGTGCAAGAATGGAGTGAATGGTAAAAGAAGGATATCGCGGTATTTATAGAAATTTACTGGAAGCCGAAATGACGCCAAACAGTAATTATATCCAGCAGGTGAAAACCGAGAAAACCGCTAGAGTAACCTAATCGCAGGCTGACACGTGGACCGAAGATTCCAGAAGCATGTAAACCATCTGACTTGGAAATTTCGCTATAATTTTCCGAGTCTAGGGGGAGACAATTGTTGGAGGTGGATCCGAGATCCTACTTCGGTCCACTGTAAACAATGGGCAAAATTTTAAGTATTAAACTCAGCAGGTTCAGCCCAAAAAGAAAAAAATTCGGCAGGAATATCGAAGTGTCAACTCGGATATCTTTGATCTACTCAGAAGAATTCCTTCTCAAAAGTGCGTTAAGCTTGAAGGAAGTCGGACGACACGTCATCAAACAAAGAAATATAAATTTTCCTATTCTGACATGGAAAATTTCTGAAAATCTAGCTAGTATCCTTTAGATAAGATCATATCTTAACAATTGTAATATTTTCTTTTTCCAAATTATTTTGTAACCGCCTCTATGATCTATAAATAGAGGAGCAGATCATTTGAGCAAGGGATCTGTTTTTTGACATACACATCAAGCTAATAAACCCTAGTCGGCAATCATCTTTATTTGGCAGTATACTTTTTCCCTCTAAGTTCTAAAGAGTCTTTGCCCTTTCTTCTCTCTGTAATCAGAATTTCAGATTTAGTACCTTTGTGCTAGACCCGGTTCGAACCGTTAATATTTTTATAAATTTTATATAATATAAACCAATAAATTTCATAAATAAAATTAATGTTATTTGGTGTTTTAAAGTAATTAAAATTTATAAAATGCTAATTTTTTATATATCAACTAAGATTTTCAAATTATTAAAAAATATAAAACTTATGTTAGTACGCACATGCGAAAAAATCACCTAGTTGGATCTTATTTTTGTAGCATGTAACGATTGTTTCTTCATCCAGCATATAGGTCTCTTACTTTTAATATTTATTATTTTATTTAAAACATTATATATTTGTCATATATTTATTATTTTTTATAAAATATCATATATTTATTATAAATTTATTATTTTATATTTAAAATATCATATACCTATTATAAATTTACAGTATTTATGTTTAAAGTTTTACTAATCAAGTTTTTCATTTTCAAAACTCAAAGTCACAAATCTAGAACAAAAAATCTATAGCCAAAATACTAACAACCAAAATCTTAGAGTAAAAAATTAAAAGGTACAACCACTACCAATCATGCCATTAATATTTTGAAGATATATCTTATATAATTGTAAAATATTTTTGTACTTTTATAAAAATTGTATTGCATTAAATTTTGAGTTGATAATATTAATTTATATTTATTTTACTTAGAAAGTTTTTTTTTTATTAATATTGGGGCATAACTGGAAGGGCTATTAACCAAATTTCTACATAATGTAAGCGGTATGACTCGATTTCGAGATGTGCAAATGTGTCTGCTTTTAGTAGACTTACCAAATGCCACTTGCATTTTAATCAAAGAGTTAAATTCACAAAACCATTGTTATAACTTTTAATAATAATAAAAAAAACCCTTTTTATAACTTGAAAGCAATTTAATATTTATATGTTAATTACTAAATTCCACAACACAGTATATAGTTTCCCAGAACTCATTTAAAAGAAAAAAGTTTCCACAACTCCGTGTTCGGATCCATTATATAAGTAAACGTGTTAATAGCTTTACATTAACTCGTTATTCGTATACAATTCAAGTTCTCACTCCATATACACGTAATTTTTCTACACATATAGTTCTCTTTAGTTTTGTCAGGAAGATATTACAAATATGGTATAAGTATAACAAATGAAATTTTACAAAAAAAAGTATAACAAATGAAAAAAATTACCTTTAAATAACTAAACATGCATCATATTCATACAAAACTATAAACTTTTTTACAAAATATAGAATTTGATTGATGACATAATACAATTTTCTTTAGGATTATATATTTTAAAAATATTAGAAATGTGGAGATTAGTAACGAGGGGTCAATTATAGTTTTTGTTGTTAACTTTTCAGATAACATTTTTTAACTAAACTGTTAGAAATTATTTTTTATAACGTCAATGCAATCGTGACATTTGGATCAAACACCTTACACAACATAAATTATATATATTTAGGAGAAAGCGAACTAAGAAGTATAATAATAGTAAAAACATTAAAAATGGGTAAACGATACAAATACAATAAAAGATGAGATTGCCACTTAAATAAAACGGTATTTTCACTGGTAATTATGGCTTATAACTATGAAAGTGTTATATTTAAAAATACATTAGGATGAAGTCCTAATTTGTTAACAAATTGTTTAAGATTATGATTGAGGTTATACACAAACTAATAAACAGGTTATATTTAAACTTGCGAAAGAGGAAGAAAGAGGAGAAAACGTGTACATTTAGAGTTTCCAATTATAGAAACTCAATAGAAAAAGAAATTAAAAATTAGTATTAATTTTCTGGTTGACTCTTTCTCTTCTCAGTGCAGACTCCACTTAGTGATATCGCACCGCCCACATCTTCTTCTCCGCACATGCTCTATTGTTAAATTTATATTAACTCTGGGGATAATTCATACGAAGATCACATCTCTATATGTCACTTCACAAACCCTTTTTAGACGACCATTTATATTATATATATATATGATTATTATGACTATGTGTGTATATATAGTCAAAGCGATTAGGAAACTTCATTCCTCCACTAATTAATTTATTGCAGCCTCCAGAAAAATGCACTGCGAATTGACTAATCTCAATCAATTGTGGGTACGAAATTGCTCTGAGCCACAACCAAGGTTTTATGATAATGACTTAGCAATTTCCAACTTTGCGAAATGGCCGGCCTTTAATATTTCTTCACATACGAGAATATATTAAAGATAATTGACCTGATTACGTTGGAATTTTAAGCCGACAAACACGTGTTAAGTTTTGCTTAAACCACCAACTAACCAAAAACAGTTAAACTTTGTCATTGTTTATTCGATTTATGGTTGGTAATGAAAACTAGTGGTTGATTCCGGTGGTTGTGGGGTTTTGTTTATGAAAAATATTTGATTTGTGACCATCAGAAGCAAATCTTGATAGAACAAGATCTTTTTTCACCTTTGTTTGTGGGACTCTATAATCGATTTGATACTGATAGTGATGTTCAAGGCTCACTAGAGGAGCATCACGGTCTCAAAGTCAACCACAATCATGATGCGAACCAAACTATACCAACATTAGATGACCGGACTTCTGATGTTTAGTTTGACTTTGTGAACCATAACACATTTCTTTGTGTGGGGATATAAATTGTACATTATTTAGTTGGTTCAGACAAGAGGAGATTCATTGATTTGCTTAGACTGGATCGGTGTGTATTTACGCGTTAACTACAAGAGTACCACAAAGGAGATCTCTAAGGGATCTAAGTGGCGTTTAGGGCCACACATAAAGTCAAACCTAGTTAGATACGGATTCTATCTTGAGCAATGTAATTAGTGCAATGTGAGCCTAGTTAGGAGACCAAAACTAAGTTCTTACATGTGTGCAAGAGTGAAAAGTGATTAATAATGATTGAAGATCTCTAAGCTTTTTCAAACCATTAAAAACTTTGGTTTTAGTTTGGTTCGGGTAAACAAAATTCGTTGGGCCACATTTCTTATTGGTGTTTTCAGATCACAATAGCATTGCTCTCCTACAGTTTCTTACATTCTTTATTTGGCATTTTGCAGGTTTCGTTGAAGATAACCGTTGAGTAGAAGGCTTTGGTGAAGACGAAAGTCTCTTGGGCCGTGACTCAATAGGGCACATTCGGAATCTCTAGACAAGCAGTCCACTAAATAATAATATACCGATTAGTGTGACAGAGCCAGTGTATACGTATTGACAAAAATTACATCTCTTTCTTTTTTCTGTTTGTAATTCATCTTTAGACAAATTATAGGACTCTGTTGAAGCTTCAAACTTGTCTTATCAAGTGGTGGAATAAATCTTGTTCACTTCTCTTCTGGGGGCGTCACCTTAAGGAGCTCTATGTTTAACTCAAATGTAGCTCCAGGCTGCAACAACATACATACATCTTGTTTCTCTTAAAACCGAAACAGTACTAAACCACATTTAGTAATTAGTTTCTGTAAAAAGACGTAGCTTGTAGATACTCACCGGTATCTCGTTCATTCCTTTCTGACCATAACCAGCTTCAGGAGGAACAATCACGGTTCGCTGCAGAGAATTAAACAAATAAAAAACAAAGACTAAAACTACTTAGATTGCATAGTAACTACGTGTAGTAAGAAGTAGAAGCGATAATATGAGGAGCTGTTTTAAACCTTGCCTCCGACTTTCATTCCTTCGACTATGTAGTACATTGCTGGAGGAGGCTTTGGTGCAGCCTGTGCAGAGAACAACCCATTTGGGTTGTCTACGAATTCACGTTTCCTTTCTTTTCCCGGTGTAGATCCAACCTTGAACTCATAAGGCTGTTCCAGAAGAAAGTAGCAACCATCAAGAATGCTTGAAAAGTGTGCAGAATCATAAAGTTTAAACAAGAGACAGAACATGGTTAGGTAACCTGGGCAATACTACGGTTTCCAGCCAAAAGCTTGGATTCTCGGGTAGAAATTGCAGTGATGCTTCGGTAACGGCAATCAAAATGCACCTAAACGGAGAAAAGATGAACGCATTACAATGTAGAGAGAACTCGATTTGGATACAGAAAAAGCTTCTCCATTTGAATCATTAGAGAGACCTGAGCTGTTGATCCTTCCGTGGCTATTGGACCTTTGCCTTCCTCTATGTCATAGTATTTTAATCCGTCAGCTGCAAGAACAACAATAACAAGCTTCAGTATATGCTTTAACAATCTCTAGAAACTTTTGATACAAGTAAAGCAATTTCCTTTTATCACAATTCACAATTTCAATAATGGCCAAAAACATACAAGTTAAATTTTGAAAACTGTGCGGAATACGAACCGATAGCTAAGAAGGGAGCGAGGGACTTAACGGCTAGTGGAATATTCCTCGAGAGGGATAATCTTTCTGCTCCGTCTCTCTCTCGCATCCGAAGAGCTCGGAGGTATAACGAAGAAGCTCGTCAATGGAAGCGAGCAGAGAAGAATAATACTCGCGTCTCTTCTGGATATGGGAATCGAAAATGTGACGGTTTGATTAACGGGTCCAGATTGATGTGCCTCTGAAATCGAAGAGATTCGAGGAAGACGAGAGTGTCGATCAGATACCCAGCTGTGTAAGCTACTAATGGCAGCCATTGCTGAAGAAACAGAGAGCTGGTCAGAAACGCAGCTTGAGCCCCATATCCATATCTCAATTTCCTACTGTTATATAGTTAATTACCTTTTTACCCTTAGCGCCTGATAAGTGAGTGATAAAGGAGATACTTTCAATTTCATTATTTGGATATGCTAATATAGGATTCGCATTAAGCTCATATACAAGAACGAGAGTATGTATATTTTTACGCCAGAGAATAAGGAGATGGGTAAAACTGATCTTTGTCGCAGCACGAAGAAAGAATGGATTCGGGCGTGTAAGAAACTTTGTATTAGGTTTCTACATTATAATTTATAATCAACGACATGAACTTATTTGATTAGTACATAAAGCACCATCCATTTTCTCCACAAAACATATGCCTTTTGATCTGAGGCATAGTGTGAATAAGAGATATATATAAACAAACAAATCAAATAGCTTATAAGACAAGCAAACAAGAATCGAAATTTACAGTATAATATACCCAGCAAAAAAAAACTGGAAGCCTATGAACAAGTAAACCCATCAAAAACCACAATTTTGAATCACTAAAACTCAGTGTACAGATTAAAAACGATCTCACTATGACATGCTTGGGAATATACCTGAGAAGTTTGGTATCTGATCGATGTGTCTCAATGCGTTCTCAGCAATCTGTCGCGTTCTAAAATCAGCATTTTGGAATGCGTCCACAAGCGCAGCGCTCAGGTTCGGTTCCTCTGCCACCTCTCTTGCTATCTCTTCAATCCGCAAGATTCTTTCCACCACCCAAACCGCTCTCCTTGTCAGATTCTCTGTTCGGTTCTCCCTCAGAATGTGTAGTATATGCATTATCCCGTCTGCTTCATCAAGTATCTTAACCCCTTTCTCTATATCTAACCCATCTTCTAATAAGCTCGAAAGAGCTGCAAGGGCAGCCTCAAGTACTTTCTCATTATTATGGTCCAATAGAGCCACTAATTTCTCCACAGCTCCTCCTTCAACGAGACAAAATGTTTCTCTCAATGAACATATCCCTTGATGGATCTTACAGACCCCCGTTACAACAGGTGGTTTACTCATACATGAAAAGATAGAGCCACAGTAGTTCGGAGGAGGCAGATCAGGCATCCGTGTCAGGTTTATAGACTCTAGTGAGAGATTCTCTAAAGCCATGGCAGAAACCATCTGAATGTTATCTTGACCGTTGTTTTGAAGCAAATGAATGAAGAGCGAAGCAACATTGTACTCACGGCAAAAGGTAATGGCTCGAGTGTCATTGTTGATTGCAAAAGTAATTCTACCAAGTATACGAACAAGTCCTTCCAGAAAAGGAGTCACAAACCGCATTCCCTTGATATCTCCTTGGCGGATTCCATTCACTTTGAAGAGAATTTTTTCAAAAGCACCAACTCCCAACATTTCCTGAGTAAGACCCATATCCTTCTCTGGCAATTCAGCTAAGAGCCCGGCAGCTGCAGCCTGCTCTTCACTGATTGGCGTATTTTCTGAAATGATTTCAACAAGATTTCCGAGTTCTCCAGTTGTGCCGCATAAAGCGCTGGCTAATTCGTCACTCATGAATGGGGAAAGGTTGTGAAGAAGCTTTATTGAAGCCAAACGCAAATCATTATTCTCTCGGACCTCTATGAACTGAACCAAACTGATAATTGCACCGGAAGTCTTAATAGCATCTACAATTTTTGGAACTGTTTTTGGGCAACTGGTGAGTCCAACAAGAACCTCCAACAGCTTGCACTGAATTGCTGGACCCGTGTTGCTAATCAGATAGAGAAGATTCTCCACTCTGTTTTCTGAAACAAGAGTGACTTTGTCAAAGTCATATCCAATGTTCACTATGTTAGCAAGAATAGTGGCAGAGACTTCTTTCAACCGAATTGTAAGACTGTTTGGCCCTACATAAAACAGATCTTTAATAAGTGGGGGGAGGATTCCTATGTTGATCAAGACCTTCGCACTCTCTTCATATGATGAGATTTTGTTAAGAGCTTTTAAGGCAGCTTCCCGTTGGGCCATGTCACCACTTCTCATAAGATCGACAAGAGAAGAACCCACAGTCTGAGCCACAAGAACCTTCACCTCCGCACTTAAGGGAAGGTCCCCAAGAATGGAAGCCATAGAGAGTTTTGTTTCAGGTGAACCTGCAGTTCATAATTCACTAGAGGTCATTATTCATGCATGATATTTGCCATATAAAAAAGATGAAAAAAAGTCGAAATTTGCCATCTACCTAGAATAAATTATTGGCGCTTCTTACAAGCTAACATGTAATATTCCTAGAGCATATAAAGCAACTTTTTAAGGTATAATACCATAACACCGTTGTGCATTCGAGTAAAAGAAGATGATAACATCTTCTATGCAAATAAATCAGAGGAAATACCGTTAAATAAAAACCAAGCAAAGTAGGTATTAATCACCTTCTAAGAGTTTTCTTAGAAGAGGCTGAAGTCTACCATAGATAGCCATCTGCCTAACATTTTCCTCTGATATCTCCATGTTTTCCAAGGTTCTATCAGCTTTCTCAACGATTGAGACATTTTCCGTTTTGTTGCTTGTCAGACCAATCAATAATATAAGTGCTCCATGTATCGAACCAATCTTCTCGCACAAAGCTTCTGATTTAGAGAGCTCAAACAGCAAGGAAACAGCTGCCTCCCTCCCCTTTGATGGCTCGTGTGATAAGAATTTAATTAGAGTACGCACAGTGTCCCCTTCAGCTACTATAGCCTGCAAGGTGCTGAAACTTTAATTAGTACTCACGCAGTATTCGATTACAATGCTACATTAATTTTTTCACCAGAGAGAACAACAGAAATCAGATTCAACCTTGCTCTCGTCATCTCCTTCAACGACAACTTGAAGAGTTTGTAGAGCCTTATACCGCACTCTATGGCTACCACTTTTTAGCATGTCGATAATCATATGGATAAGCTGAGAGTTGCGTACACCATGCCTATTTGATTGGATGGTCCTGCAAATCTGTCGCACATGCATCAAAGCTTGCAAAATATCAGTCTCAGGATTGCCTAAAAACAGTTGCTGACGAGCACTGTCAAGCTTCACAGCATCGTTCCTAGATCTCCACTCTTCGATTGTGTTACGCAGAGCTATGCTGGGGCTTACATCAGCGCTACTCAGGTCCTGAGAAGTTAAAGGGCAAGATAAGGGTTTCCCACTGTCCCTACATTCCTTGAACCATTTTTCAATGGCTTCACGCTCGAATGTTCGGCCATTCTCTAAAGTGACAGGATCATGCATAACCTCCTTTGTCAACGGGCAGATGAATGCTTCATAGATATGATCAACGCCTCGCTCAAAATGAGAGCTATCATCTGATTGGCTTCCGTCCCAACTTCCGTCCATCTTGAATCCTGTAAACCCACTGCAATATAGCAAATATATATAAAAACAGATTTTAGAGGCCTATAAACAGGAAGCTAACAACCATTCCCGAACACCCATTACGCTTGCTTTAATTGCTAAGGAGAGTGGGAAGCAGGGATCTTTAAAGCGTACTAGACCAAACTAATTGTATTCATAAATGCAAGAGCCTGGTTTAAAAAGAGACCAAATTTGAAAGTAAATGAAGGAGAAAATTTTTTGGAAAGACAAACAAGGATGATACTAGATTTAGCTAAGTTTCTTCACAGCTCGGTTTCCGGATTAGGAAACAAAAGCCAGTATTTCAATCACGATTACAACCTTGAATACATAAGCTAGAAAGAGTCACCCAGTTATTCACATGAAGCCAAATATACTAAGATGACCAAATTTAGCAATATTTGTAAACCGGAGACAAAGCAAATAAATAGAAGATGAAGAAACCTTTGAGAAAAGCATTTCAAAATATCAAAAGAGAAAAATAAGCACACCAACCAGTTTCAATCGAAGAAGCACCTCAAAGCTACAGATAAGGAAACAATACGAAACCCTAGCTGATTCTTCAAAGTTAGCAACTCAAACAATGACCACTTCCTTAATCTCCTTGAGCAAAAAAGGCGCGAGAAAGTGTGAGTTTATCATCGTCCATGGATTCAAGAGCAAGAAATTGAGCGTGCTCCTACTCCAATTTCTAGCTTGACTTCAACAAAGTTGTCTTATTCCGGTGCGAGAACGAGAGAGACAAGAGGTAAAGCGAGAGGAAGGAAGATAGAAGATGGGTTGAAGGAATGAAGAAAAAAATCAAAAATTAAATATAAATGAAATGTTCAGAAAAAAAAACAAAAACACGAGACGTTGACGAAAAATCGAAAAGTCATGAGAGAGAGACGTGGAGCCACCAAACGCCAACTTGACAAACAGAGACATACATCCAGGCTGTGTACACACTCGACTTGTTACCCACCCACAAACATTACCGGGTTTGACCCGAAAGCAGAACCGGCATTGACCCGGGGAGGTGAAAAACATTTCGACTTGGGCTAATGGGCTTGCTTAATACTATCATTTTTATCAATGGGCCTTTTATAATTGAAAGTATTACGAAAATAGCCCCGTTTACTGGAAAATCTCTCTCTCGTTCTCGATCGCTTCGTACAACGTTTCCAGTGTAAAGCTTTGATTTCTTCATATTTGTGTGTTGGAGGTAAATTTCGATGGCGGGAGATGAAGGAATTGAGATTTACGAGCAAATAGAAAATTCCATGGATGTGAATAATGAAGTGAAAACTGAGCTGGAGAAAGGGAAAGAAGATGAGACCGTGTTGCAGTTCTTAGATTCGTTGGATGGATACTTAACGCTTATGGATTCTGTGAATTCAAAGCTTCGAGAGGTGACAAAAATGATCTCTTCCTCCTTATTTTGTTGGTTTATCAAGCTAAATTGAATCTTGCGGTACTAAGTCTCTAGTTTTGGTATAAATGATCTTGTTTTTAAATCGGAGTTGATTGTCTTCTGTCGATGAATAATAAATGATCTCTGGGAAGATGCTATATCATTTCAAACTTTTGATTCTGTATGAGTTTGGGTAGAGTTCATGCTATTAAAACTTTATTCTATCTCGTTTAACATCTAGAAATTTGAATTTGGGATCGAAAAGGTTCTTATATATATTAGCTAGCTAAGGAAATCACGAGTAGAAACTTTTTTCATGAATTTGCTTCACTGGTATGATTTTTCTGCCTTAATTGATTCACTGAAATTTGTTGTTTGCAGGGATGGTTTGATCTAGCTAGTGCTCGACATTCTATGGGAACTTTACGTATCAATAGCACTCTCTTAGACCTTAAGGACCATAACGCTGCTACAACATTGCAAGTGGCAGACCAAGACGGTAAGTTTGGCTTTATGCATTGATATATTCCTAGCATTTTTTTTGCTGGTAAGACTCTTATATATATGGAACTCTTGTAGTTGAATCTTTGGGATCAGTACCTCGTTTTGCTTTGTCCAAGTGGGCTTCCAAGGGCGATGGCAGGAAAGGCAAAGACTTCTCCACAAATACAGATTCGGAGATAAACTCACCTCGCAGCCCACAGCTACGACATCGAGGAGTTTCTGGTAAATAAACTTTTTGTTAATTATTATGTGCTCTTTGTTTCTCGGTGTCCCATCTCTTGCTTTATGTTATTTGATAGAAGAGAAACCATCAGCCAAGGATGAAACCGTGTTAGCAGCTGATGAAGAGGTGCAAAATCATATATCTTATGCACAAACTCTTTGATTTTGAGATGTAAAACTGATGTTCTTTATTGGGATGTGGTAATCTCCAGATTAAGAAAGAACGAGCAAAATCTCTGTCGGTATTTGGAGGTCTAGTGTCGCCTAAGCTGCGTGGCGCTCAACTATCATTCGAGACAGGTAACATCCTCATCACCACACCTATACTTATAGGAAGATTCCAGGTTATAACTGAAACTCTGTTTTCTTTCCTTGTCTTCGGACAGCTCTTGAAACGCTTGTGGAAATAGCCAACATGCGTGCATCAATGCTAGCTGCCTTTGAGCGGGTCAGGTTCGACTGACCCTGATATGTACTCAATCTGGGTTCAGCGGAAGCAGAATGAAGCCAACCTCAAAGATGAGGTTATATTTGATGATTGAAATTTGGTGATAATCATATCTTCTTTCTGAGCCAGAACTTGAATTTGCCAATGTATTAGCTTAGGCTTTTTATTTCGTAGCTACCACCCTCACTGTAAACACAGTATCTGTTTCCATCTAGCTATATTTTACAGAATCTTTTGACGGACCATGAGCTAGGGAAAGATTTATATAATAAAGATATAATGAAGAAAAGAGAATCAGAAAAATGGAGCAAAATAAAACCAACTCCTTTAAATTTGTTCTCCGCAACGGAAGCCTCAGTTACTTCATATAACGCAAATGAATTCATAACAGAACAGAGGTACAGTAGGAATCCCATACAAAGGCAAACTTTACAAATTACAAATTGTCTAACACTAGTGTCTCATCCAAAACCAGAATTTGGTAAAAGAAAAAGAATACAAGATATTTATGAAACAACCAGAAGTTCACCAAGCGAGGAAACAATATTATGATTAAAAAGGAAAGAAATGATGATAAGTTGAGGCTAGAAGGAGTTCCAATTATCTGACCTTTTCTTCGGACTTTCATCCGAAGAGACTTTGAAGGGACCTGTGGAACCAAACGGGTCTGCATCATCAAATGAGTATCCATGGCTGCCACTGAAATCCTTTGTACTATTCATGGAATCGAATCTTGAAAGCGAGGGACCACCAAAGTCTCTGCTACTGTTGATGGAATCGGACCTTGAAAATTTCTCAGCTTCCGTAACGTCTCTGGAACTGTTAATTGAGTCGAACCTGGAGAAGGCAGCTCCACCAAAGTCTTTGGAGCTGTTGATGGAATCAAACCGAGACAATCTCTCAGGCTGAGAGGAAAAACCGGCACCTCCTTCACTGGTGTTGAAGGAATCAAACCTGGAGAAGCTATCAAAGTTATTATCTCTAGCCGATGCATCGCTGAACCGAGGTGGAGAGTTCCCGAATCTTGAGAGTGGAGTGCTGGGAACGGAATCATCAAATGCAAATGGGCGCTTTCTCTGAGCTCCGAAACTTCCTGAACTTGGAGAATCTGCTCTTCCTGTGTTTCCGCCAAAATCGCCACCAGATCCAAAATAATCTCCATCCTGCCATTGTCAATAGTTATAATGCTAAGCTTGAATAAAATGATTCAGCATACAGAAGGTAAACGTACAATTACAAATCTGAAAGCACGAACTTAATCAAGATACAAATTTCCAAAATCTTGTATATAATCTTAATGTTCAGTTCATTGCCTTTTAGATAACCAGAACTCAGTATTTAATGGATGGGGTGACTTGTTAAATCAAGAGACACTATGGATTCAGTACTCACCTGGCTTTTTGATGCATCAAATCCCCAGACTGAATCCACATCATCATTAGTGTCAAATGCACTTGCCCAATTCGAGTCATCGAAGAATTCAGAATTCTTTCCATGAGAATAATCTGGAGACGGGATCTCATTAGCATTCCTAGAGACAGGACTGTCTCTTGGACTTCTGCCTGATTCATCTTCACTGTGAGTTGTCCCATATTCACTCTCATGGTGGCGGTCTGAGGTTTCTGAAAAAGGTCCATAGTTTTCATCTAAATGAGTCGGCGAATCAGGTTGCCCACTACCATCATCCACCATACCGTTTTCCTTTTCACCAGAGGAATTTTGCTCCTTTGATTTGTCGAAAGTGATCTCATTGCCAAATCCTAACAATGAGAGAATTATAAGTCACCTTGTTATGTGATTAACTATAGATTTTTTAGATGTTTAAATTATAGAGATAGGAAAAAACCATAGTACCTTCATCTTCAAACTTATCCCATTCTTCATCCCAAAGAGCTGCCCCTTCTAGAATGCCAGGTTGCCAGCCTGTAAGTCACAACATAGCAGATTCCAAATGATTTGTTTGTTAACAAATTACATGTAATTTGTATTCATCTACAGCGAAACAAATACAAGGCGACAGAATCATGTCATACCAGTTGGCAGGTCTACAAGGGCCTTAGACTTGACCTCCAGCCCATGTTTCTTGCAACGTTCAGCTAAAGCCTTCATCAGTTCCTCTAGATCTGATTGTATTCTGTCAGCCCGGACCTAAATGTGTCCGGCAAAGCATCAAATCAGGCATGTACAGAAGATACTCAATAATATAGCCATCACATAAACATAGAGAATTGCATATACCTGAAGGAGACCATCAGCACTACCACCTTGCTCCATATTCTTAATTGCTTGACTCAACTCCATCTTCCGTCCCTGGAATAGGTAAGCAAAACTCAATAAGAAACAGATTTCCTTAGAAGATGTGTTACAAAATCATTTGAAGCCCTTTCACCAGCACAGGAGGATGAAAGGAGAACTGGGTCATATAATAAGGGAGATAGGACAAGACGCACAACACAGTCCAAACAGAGAGAAAAGAATGATGAAGTTCGGAAGACAGCCAAACAAATTAGTCATACCTCAATCTCGCGGAACCTGGCCTCTTCTATAGTTAATTTTGATCCTATTTCTGCTACTTGCTTATACTTCTCCTCATATTTCTTTGCCAATGTTTCAGCCTGCAGTAGAAATTTTTCTGGATAAGACAGAATATTCCTATAAAGAAATGAGTAAAGTGTTTTTCAATGTGAAAAGCACCTCGCGCTTATCAGAGGAAGCCCTTTCAGAGATTTCATTTAATCTATTGTCACACCTGCTTTTGTACAAAACCTGACAGAAAGAAGAACAAAAAATGAGATCATAAGAATTGGATATCAGCACAGGAATCTTACTCTCTGCCACGCTGAATGTATATATAGTCCCAAAAGAAGATAATAGATCAAGACGAAGAACTAGCTCTAGATAACAAAGCCTCAAACAGAAAAAGTGCTCCTATACGATAAGGTCAGAACTTCAGGAAGGACCACAAGTTTTAACTTAAAAGACCATTACCTAGATAACGTTCCAGTACTGCAGCATAATCTTAGATCCTACACACAATTTTAATCTTACACTCAATTTTTAGCAAACTCTTTCAGAGAAATTATTAACTAGATACCAAGAGACTCTCTTTCAAAAGAGCTAACAAGTTCTACAGTATTTAATAAATACAAATATAGCAAAGTTTACATCTACGATAGTTTACTATATTCAGATACAGAAAACTAAGAAAAATCAAGATCAGTTCCGACTTCTTAAATAACAAGAGAAATTTATATGGGAGAACTCACAATATCCTGCATTTTCGACCGGTAGTATTCAAGTTTCTCCCTGGAGTCCATATAGACATTTTGCTTTTCTTCAACCTACATAGATTAGAAACATTTGTTTGTTTCACAAGCATCCCAGGAAATGCACAAGGACATGTAACTCATCTAATCTTAAATAGTTTTCTCTGTCTATATTTTAAGTGGAAATATAATGATCACCTTTTCCCCATCAGCTGCTGCTTCTGGAAGATTCGAGCTTGCAGAATTTCCATTACCTAGGTGATTAGCAAAAGGATCGTCCAAAACTGGTGCTTGATTCCTTTGCCGATTAGATGGTATACCACTGCCAGGGTGAGGGCCTGGTGCAGGTACTGGTGGTCTCATACCAGTGGTTGGAGTGATTGGTCGTGCACCCATGACTGGCTGCTGTACAAAACCTTACAATAGAAAATTTGACACAAAGTTAAGTATTAGGGAAAGGGTGATAGTCATCAACAAATGCATAAAATCTGAGCAATACCTTGACCAGATCCCCATCCTGGATTTGCATAGCCATGACTAGGTGCGCCTGAGATAGACAACAGTGTTTCATCAAACATGATGCTGCTAGGAAGTGCTGTCGGGAGAGGACGGCCTTCTCTATACCGCTCCATCAAATACAATGAAATGCAGAACTCCCTCAACGAAAGCATAGTATCATTATCCTGATCAGATAATTCCCATACATGCTTCAATACCTCTGCAACCGAGCAAAAAGAAATACTAAGCATAATAACTTGCAGATATTAATAAAGGTACATAAGCTTCAGGAGGCTAGCAAACAACTCTATCCCATGACGTAAAGAGATGAGAAAAATACTCTCAAAGAGATTCATCAATCCCAATTGCATCTATTTCAACGTAGGCAACAGTTCATTTATTCACAGGAATGGGGAAAATTATATTCTTCATGTAAAGTTAACTGAAAGATCGAAAATCCTTACCCCTGGGGAGCCTCCAGCTTAAAAACAGATTTCTTGCCTGCTCACCAGTGATTTTCCCATCCTTGTCACTGTCAACTTCCATAAATACTTTTGTGTATTTCTGGACATCGGATGGTTTCATTTTTGGCCATGGAGGCTGATTATTTCCAGTAGGAGTTGAATGGCTAGATCCAACTGCATTTCCAGGTGGAAAACTGGAGGATAGACCTTGCGAGGACACTGAAGGCTGTGAACTTGCTGCTGGCCTTGGCTGCTGAGGTTGATTCCCAGCAGGTAGCATTGAGAAGGTACTCTGTAGGGAATCAAGAGCATTAGGCTTTGGTGGCGGCTGGGTTCCAGCAGAAACAGGAACAATAGCTGAACTGATTGAAGAACTACTCAGAATTGGTTCTTGTTTTTGCTGGATTGAAGAAAACATGTCACCTCCAATTCCAGATACAACTAGCGCCTTTGGATCAATTTGTGAGTTTGGCTTTAAGCCAGGGGAAGGTGCTGCTAAGCTGCCACCTCCAAAACCTGATCCGCTGGTGTTTACAGCATACAGATTATTAAGATTTAACGTTGAACTACCAGGACCAGATACACTACTGGAAACAACCTGAGGAGGACGCGTAACATTACTAACAGGAACTGACTGATATTGACCTGGTAAGGCATTTGGTCTATATTCTGGACCAGCCGTTGGTCTAAGAGAAGTCATCCCAGATATTCCTTGGGGTCCCGTTCGCTGGTTTTGTTGAGATGGAAAATTATTCTGACTGACATTCGCATTTGGAGCCCTTGGTCCTCCAAACCCCAAATTTTGAGGAACTGTTGAGGAAACTGGAGCGGTTGTGGTAGCAGCAGGATTAGGTCGGGGTGCAGGAATAGCTGAAAGATTAATTTTGGGCGGTGGTATTTTGGCTGCGGCAGGAGTGTTAAGTGCTGCATTAACAATCTCAGGTGTCAGGTCCCTCTTGCTCTGAGCTACTGTTACAAGTCTCAGAGAATTATAAAAGTTTTGCCGATCAAGGAAACCACTGTGTGACCGATCAGAAAGCGACCATATCTACAAATGCAGAACACACCTGTCAGTAGATAATTTTATATATCCAATGCCGCTACATAGAAAACCTTCAAGAAAATCATATGCCAGAAAATTTCCAGATACATATACATACTGGTAGACTGAAAATGAGAAGCAGATATCCACACACACGCACTATAGTGTGAATTGACAACAACCTCCATTTCTGAAGAATACTCTTAATATGCCAAAGAAATTCTACCAGTATCACGATTAAAGAAACATAGCCCCAGAGTAACTGACTTCTCACAAATTAATTATCCAATTTCTTCATGCTATATAAGTATATGATGATGACAGCATCATGTAGATGTTGTCAAGTTCAAGCAAAACGAAAACCAGTGCCCTTCCTATCAGTGACTATCTAGAAGATTCGTAGCAGGATTTCTACCTATTACGAATAAATGCCACTAAAGGGAACCCTAGAATAATCATACTGTCATACACTTCTTCACTACAGATCCTAGCAAAGGCTGCTCTTATAAAGCAAGATCCCAAAGGAGGAAATAAAAAAACAGCGTCTTAAATCTGCCCCGTGTCTTAGGCAATTCAAGTGGAAAAATCAAAATTACGACATTTTGTGAAACCTAAATCAGCTGCGTAGAAAATCAAATCAGATCTTTCTCCGGATGAACTCAAAAGCTCTCGCCAGAAACAATCAGAAAGCACAGATCCAAAAAGAATTTAAACCTGAGCGAGAACAGGCTTAGGTAATCCAGATCCTTGGAAAAATCCTACAGCTTCGGCTCCACTGATCCGACCGTCTCCGTCCAAATCCGCTCTCTTGAAGTACGCCTCAAATTGATCCATGTTGGGATTCTGACCCGCCATTTGAGGGATCACCGGAGCTATCAAAACTTCAGACTAGAGCTCAGAAATCGATCAAAATCCTGTCTCCAGACGAAAATTCCCCGATTCGAACAGATGTAACAATAATTAAATGAAAAGGCATTAAAAAAACAAAAACAAAAAAAAAGAAGAAGAGGAAGAAGGAAAAAAACAACCGTAAAATGACTGTGATCCACAGCGAAAGATCGAATCATCGTCGTTGAAGATGTTCAACAAAAGCATCGTTGTTGTTTTTTTCGCTTTGCTAATAAATGGGCCATTGTAGCCCAATTAAAGTCCATTGACACAGTGCCGTATTCAGTATTCACTATAGCGCGAGACAACTGTCAATTTCGGCTAGAGCTAATGATCGAGAACCCAACCTCCATAACAAATATTTCAACATTGGAGGTATGTATAACTTAGGTTCTGGTCACTAGCGACCGCGATCAAAAATCAGTTTTTTATTTGTTTTGTAGTTGTGAGATTAGCGACTCATTTTTTTTCTCTTTTTTCGATTTTTCAACTTTTATAAAATTTATCACAAAAAGGTGTATATATTTATAAGAATGAATAAAAAATATTTTATTCTTTATAATTTTATTTTATTTTATTTTAATAATTTTATTTCTTTTATATAATTTTTATATAATTTTATTTTATTTTTCCAATTTTATTTATTTTACATAATTTTATTTTATGTTATTTTATTCTATTTTACTTATTTTATTATACTTATTTTATTTATTTTATTTTAATTTAAAAAATTGATCGCTACGAGTTGCTAAATAAAATAGCGACCTAAAATTTGAATCGTTGGTCACTGGCGACTGGTCACTGTGACCAGTTGTTGAACCAGCTACCACGAAACAAACATGTTTTGGTCGCGGTCACCAACGATCACTAAATAAGGCTAAGTCCCAATATCTACCAATGAAACTAACGATGGCAAAGCATGTTCTTCAGTCGCAAGGGTTGAAAGAGGCAAGGCGATAACCAAACTTAACAATATAAACTCCATTCGGTGTGTAACCCATAGGTAGCTATCGGGTGTGATAGTAATTGGTGTGTTAAGTCTCTTAATGCATCATGGTCAGAAACATCAATCATTTGATTAAGCTTGACCTCATCTCGTTGACGTGTGTTCCGAACAATGAGTTTGCTAACCAAAATATTTGGTTGACATGGAGGTAATTACCTCACCGGCCATGGGGAAAAACTAGGGATCCAATTGTCAAGGCTATCTAGATTTTCCGACCATCACCAACTATAAACCGTAAATCTTGTTTCAAAATTTGACCACCATACTATAAAGACTTTCATCTCTACGAGACAGACAAGCAAAGACTTTAGACACTACAATACATAAATCAGATTTAGAGCATTATTTTGACAAAATCTTTCTAAGAGGGTATTATTGGATCAAAAAATTTAATGACTTTGAAGGATATAGAAAGTAATGGAGATTTTCAGAGTATATATTTTCCCAGATTTTAAAAGATTGTCTAATGAGCCGAATTCTTCTCAGTCTGGTGGTTAGGATGATCTAGCTAATACTACAGCATCTAGGATTCGATTTCTCCACCATCTATCCCAAATTCCCAGAGTGTTAGAGTTTCCTCCGCCTGAATATGTTTATGCTTATGTTTAATTTTCAGATATTTGTATTGTGCTTCTTATGGTTGTAAAATGTTTATCTTAATTTAAGGAAGCAATTTAGTGACAAAAAAAAAAGCTAAAAAAAAAAATCGGTTACAAATTCGGTTATTGATTCGGTTCCGATTCTGGTTTGGATTCAATTTTCTGAATATATAGATTTAGGATACATTTTGGTTTTCCATTGGGTTCGATTCATTTAATGCAGTATTTCCTTATTTTGATTTAAGACTTCCAAATATTTTTATTGTTTGGATAGATTTTGGTCCGATATAGATCGAGTTCGAGTTCGAGTATTTATATATATAATTTCAAAATTAAAAGAGATTTAATAGAAAAACTCTAAAAAAATTGTTTTTGATTTGGTTCGGGTTCAGATTTAGTTTTGGTTTTCTAAATACACAGATTTATGATCTATTAAGGTTAATTTCGGTTCGAATATTGGACCTTTAAAATAACATTCAAAATATCAACATGGGTCTATGAACCAAATAAACACGGTTAAAAAAATATCAAATCTCACACTATTGCGTGGGTATAATCTTAGTTTAGTCTTAAACTAATACGTAAATATTAGATTAAAATTAGTGAGAATTTGCTAAAAAGACATAAGTTTATAAGAAAATAGGTGCCATATATGGTTTCTCTCCCCTAGTGTCTGTTCACATTCCTAAGACCTATTTACCCCTACTAAGCTACATAATATTTGGCCAAATCCATGCATATCCTTTTTGTCAGAGAGAGATAGTGTATCGATTTGGTTTACTTAATACCTTCTACAACTTGAAGCATCGATAACAACAGATACAGTTTTCTCTGTTCAAAACCAAATTCCTTTCTCTGTTGAGTCTGAGAAGATAACTTCACGTCTCCAACCTTGACTCCATTCCTCTATTGCCCAACGAAGACAGCCTACAGGTACAAATTACATATATGGTCTTAGATTTTAGAAATTGCAAATTCCCTCTTCATTGTTTCAGAGAAAGAGACGTAATAGTTGGGTTAGGATGGGTGAATCTGTTGTTAACAAAGCAAAATCTGTTTTAGTGGTGGCAAAATCTTCTGTTGGGTGTGGAAAACGGGATTTAAAATTCTAAGGTTAGGAAACAGAGATGTAGTCATAGTTGTTTGTTAGTGCGATAGGTTTGGGTGTACGCAAATACTTGATGGTGAACATGGTTAGGTTAGGGCTTACTTATGCTTGTACGAGTTTATGTGTTGGCTGTTATATAACTTGTTGCATGTTAACCCGAGGAGATATGGATATATGCATTGATATTAGTTTTTCTATGATAATATGCTTTGTTATTAGTTTTTCTAAGCTTTATCCCACATGTTGCAGGTATCTGTCAAATCTATTATATGTCCAGAATACGAGATCCCCACCGGCGAAGATTTGTCTTTTGCGGATGAGACAGACGATCCAAAAGTTGAATCGATGTTAAACTTGATCGATATAGGTTTTACATTTGAGAATGAAATGTTCGAAGGTGGGGTTGTGCCTTCTGATTTCAACATTCCAACTACTGACACAAGAACACAGAAAGGGAAAGGCGTACCAAATAGGAAGCAGTTTAGGAAGCTGAAAGTCACCGCCTCTCCTGCAAGGAGAGGCAAGAAAGCTGCGGGTAGTGACCATGAAGGCACGTCTTGTAGGTATTCTGCTTTTAGGTACACCTATAAATGTAACACGTAAAGTGGTTATATGAGACGGTACATAATTGTGTATACCTGTAAATAACAACATAAGCATGTACGCAAGCGCTTGTAACAATTCATGTGTACCGTTATATAGCTACAGAACAACCAATTAGCCAAAATCCTCCGCCGATTAAACTTTGATGCCCAAATAGTGATTTGTTTAGATATTTTGTAACTCATCTCTAACATATTAAATACCTATGTTCCTTTCATATCTTCTTAGATCTGATTAAAAGAACAGTAACTTGGCTTCTATTTAACGTTTCATTTAATGTAGGGGTACTTTAGAGATTTTGAACTTGTGGTATGTGAGAGAATTAATTTAGTTTAAACTTTTGTAGTCAACCTAATTTTGTTAAAACTTTGTGTCATTATCTCAAATTTCTCTTTAAAATTGACATATTTGAATTGAGTTAGAATTAAGATATAAAATTTCTTACCATAAGAAATAAATACTAGTTAAAAAAAATTAATATATAAAAGAAATATGTAAACAAAAAAAATAATTTTACATATATGTAAAAATTTGAGTATATATATACATGTAAGATTTTTGGTTTGATTTATACGATGTATTTTATACTTTTGGATATATATAAATTCTAATCAAGCACAAACTACAAACTAAATGTTTATGAGAATTTAAAAGTTACACATAAAGACAATACTAATAATAATATGAATATAAATATATTTTATTTAATTATTATGCTTATATCTTATATATTAAAGCGTGAGACACTTTTATTTTAGCCGTGTTATAAACTCTAGAATAAAAATTAACATATAGTTCATAACAACACTTAAAAATATGATTAAAATAGGTTTGTTGTAAACTTTAAATAAAAATTTAAAACTAGTAAAGATTTAACTGAAAAATTCAGAAGAAAAACTAAAATTAATAAAAATATATATCGAGTAAAAATTCGGTTCTTGATTCGAATCCGGTTTAAGTTTGGATTTGTTTTTTTGGGTACATAAATTAATGATCTATTTTTGGTATTTTGTCGGGTTCGGTTCCTTTACTTCTGTATTTTGGTTCTTTTGATCTAAGACTCATTCATGTATTTTTATTTTTTGGATATGATTCGGGTTGTTATAGATCGAGTTTGGGTTCGGTTCAGATTTTTGGGTACATAGATTTAGGATTCATTTGGGTATTTTTGTTGGGTTTGATTTCTCTAATTCGGATCAAATTCGGCTCGAATTTCAGGTACATAGATTTATGACCCATTTGGGTATATTGTTGGGTTTTATTCATCTAATTTGAATTGATTTCGGTTTGGGTTTTGAGTCTCTTGACATATCTCAAAAACAATATTCTAATATATAAACACGGGTCTAACAATCTAAATGAAAATGATTTGAAAAAATAATAAAAAATTAAATACCGCGTTATAACGCATGTATAATCCTAGTTTTAAGTTATTTTGAAATACTTTAGTTGATTCTTGTATCCACAAAAATATGTAAACAAAATATTCTCAAGAAATTATACTACCACGTTTATTGATGTTTATCCTCTATAAATTGTCGTGGACAAAATTCAAAGTACACCAACAATTTTCTCAAGAAGATACGCTCAAGTTCTATACTCTTTTTCTAATTATTTTTGTTTAATCAATGTGTGTGTTGAAACATGTTATATAAGAAACGTCATAAATAATAACTTAATTATTGTTTACTTTATGTTCCTCTCTTCTTTTTTCCATGTAATTAAACCATAAACTCTATAAATCCTAATAAATAGGTAATTCTACAAGTATTAAGGTTATGTTCGTTTCGTGGTAACTAGTGACTCTGACCAGCAACTGTGATCAAAAATTTGGTTTTATGTTTATTTGTCAGTTGCTGCGACTGGTCGCTATGTTATTTGTTTCGCAGTGACTCCTTTTTTAAAAAAAAACAATATTTTTTACAAAAATGTTTTATAAAAATTTATATATATTCATAAATTTTTTAATAATTTGTATGTTATAAAATACTGATATTTCAAAAGTTATGAAATTTATACATTTAAAGATCTAGTGTCGAAAAAAAAATATAGAAAAAAAGGCGATGACACGAGGGCGAACATCTCGTTCTCCAGTCAAGCATTCTACCTGTGACCCGCCGGTGAGTTCTTCTTGTCGGAGCTGTCTGCCGCCGTCTCCTCCCGACCCTCCAGACCTCTCTCACTTTCCTCCCCTCCCATCTTCCTCTCTCCCTCCTTTACCTGACTCGTCATTTTCCCCATCTTCATCCACAACTGGCCTAAAAAGCAAATCCTCTTCCTCAAACCCTTCCTGCTCAACTCTCTTCCCTCGTAGCTCTTCTCCTCCTCTCATCCCTCTCCCCAACTTTATCTCCACTGCCATTACCCCCCAATCTCCCAATTTTCCTAACCCTAACTTGGCCCCAAAACCGCCACTTCTTCCACTACCTTCTAAACCTCCTCTCTCAAATTCTTTGTCTTATGCTAATAAGGTAAAAACTGTTGCAAGTCGAGCTCTAAAAAGGATTGCACCTCTGGAATTTTCCCCTGAAGGAGTTCCAAGGGTTCAAAATTCGGATGAAGTTTTTGATAGAGGAATTGATGCTCACAAAGATTATCTAGTTTGCCATTTTTATGGGAAACTTCCCCCTCATGGTGTTATCCAAAGCATTTTCAATTACCTGTGGGGAAAGAATAATAGGGTTGAGTTCCATGCATTTTCTGCTAACAGGTCTATTATATTTCGTATTCAAAGTGAATACCTTAGGCACATAGCTGACTCTCTATTCTATGTTGAACATTGGTCTGCTGCATCAAAAAAAAACTTCCAACCACCTAAAGTTTTACCTCTGTGGGCTCACATAACAAACATCCCATTTAAGCTTATGACTCCTGAAGGATGGAGTCTCATTGCTGGATTGATTGGAGAACCCAAAGAGGTGGATGACTTTACTCTTTCTTTGAAGAATGTCACTGAAGCTCCTACTTATCCCCACTGCAAATTGATTGCCACCCCCTTAAATTATGCCCTCAATCATCTCAAATTTGGGTTCCCAAAGCCAAAAATGTGTCCCAGCAAAACCCTTATGACCCTCCTATCACCCCTGCCAAATCTTCTCATAATTTCTCTCTACATTCTCTTAGTCCCTCTCCCACTCCAGTTCCCTCTCAAAGCCCTCAAGCATCCATCAATCCTTCTCCTACTCATTTTCCCTCCCAAAATCCCCCTCCACTCTCTACCCCTCAATCCATAAAATCCAGTAAAAGACCTAAACACGCTTTAGCCATAAACCCTGAAAATTCCTCTCAAATAGCCTCTTTCTCACCCATGGATACCTCTGAACCCTCCCAAATGCCTGATAAGGATGCTCTCCTTTCCCTTGGAGTGAATTCTTCTCATGTTCAATGATCCCCAAACCCTTTTTTGGAACGTTCGTGATCTAAATGAACAGGACAAACAAATTCGGCTCAATAAATGGCTGTCATATCATCAGCCGTGTATAGGTTCAATTTTGGAAACACACATAAGGCTCCTAATCTAATTCAAGCAATGCAAAGAGGTTGTAGTGGATGGACTTTTACCTCCAATCACTCGGCTGATATAGATGGGCAGATTATCCTCATTTGGAAACATCCTGTCTCGGTTTCAATGGTTCATGTTTCACGCCAAAGCATACCTGCTTAGTGAGTAATCCTGGATTTTCAGATTTTCATTTAACAGCGGTATATGCTGATAATACATATGAGGAAAGAGCTACATTATCGTCTGACCTGATTGACTTAAATGAAAGACTTCATCTTGATAACTTCCCCTGGGTCATTGGAGGTGACTTTAACAAGATCATTTGCCCTGAAGAGCACTCCTCACCTGAAATAAATCACATTGATTCACACATGTTAGAAGTGCACTCTAGTTGTCAGCAGCTGGGAGTTTTCGACCTATCATTTCAAGGCCCATTATTTACATGGAAGAACAATCGACCAAATGATCCTATAGCAAAGAAATTGGATCGAATCTTGGTTAATCTTGAGTGGACTGCTACCTTCCCATTAATCCATGCTTCATTTAGTAGCCCAGAATTTTCTGATCACTCCCCTAGCCTCCTTTCCCTAAACTCCCCTCTTCCTTCAACTAGCTCTAAGCCCTTCAAATTTCTAAACTACCTAACCAACAACCCACTTTTCATGGAGACGGTGGAGTCAGCCTGGATCTCGGGTTCTGCTTCACCCTTAAGAGTTTAAAAACACCCCTGAATTTACTCAACAAAGAAAACTATTCCCAAATCCAAAGAAGAGTTTTATATGCTAACAGTTTGTTTGAATGCTTGCAGGTTACTTCTTTAAATGACCCCACTCCTGAAAATTTTTTTGCTGAAAAAGAGGCTCATGAGAAACTACAACATCTCCGCCTAGTTGAAGAAAGTTACTTCAAGCAGAAATCACGTATCCACTGGCTAAAGGAGGGTGACCAGAATACTACCTTTTTTCACCGCTTTGCATCTTCACGCAACTAATTCATTGCCATTAGAGAATTTACTCTATCTGATGGCCAAGTTATTGTGGATCCTGTACAAATGAGTCGGGCAGCAGTGACTCATTTCACTTCTATTCTGGCACCATCAACTTTGTCCTAGCTTACTCTCCCTCCTCATGGTTCAATACTCTTATAGATTTTTCCTGCAGTCAAGAAATCACTCAAGCTATGATTCAGATTCCTACAGCAGATGAATTCAGTATATCATCTTCAAATTAAACGGTAATAAGACCCCTGGTCCTGATGGACTCATCGCAGGCTTTTTCAAAGGAGCTTGGTCTGTGCTGGGGTTGGAGTTTATCACAGCAATTCGACACTTCTTCAGCACTTCTTTCTTCCCTTCATCTGCAAATTCGACAATTCTTGCATTAGTCCCTAAAAGATCGGGTGCTTCATTTATTTCTGATTTTAGACATATTTCTTGCTGTAACACTATATCTAAGGTCATATCTAAGGTTCTGGTGAAATGTTTAAAGACTATGCTACCTAGCTTAATTCTGCTTAACCAAACTGCATTTGTCAAGGGACGATTGGTAATGGAAACACTATATTAGCTGGTGAGTTAGCCCAAGGTTATCACCTAAACGGATTCTAATGAAGATTGATATTGCTAAAGCATTTGATATAGTTCAGTTGGAATTCATCCTAGCATGTCTAACTAACCTTGGGATACCTGGTACATTTATTTGGTGGATTGAAGTTTGCATCAGCACCCCATCATTCTCCATATGCTACAATGGTACAATAAATGGGTATTTTAGAAGTAAGAGGGGTCTAAGGCAAGGAGACCCCCTTTCTCCTTACCTTTTTGTCCTTGCAATGAATTACCTTTCAGCTATGTTGAATGTTGCAGCTGAAACATGAAGAATTGGTTATCATCACAAATGTGCCAACTCTAAACTCACCAATTTGTGTTTTGCGAATGACTTACTGATTTTTGTTGATGGCTCTCACTCTTCTATCGAGTAGACCCTGCAAATCCTACAAGAGTTTGAGGAAAAATCAGGTTTAGCAATTAGTCCCTCAAAGACTAGTTTCTTTTCATCAGGTCTATCCCAAGTAGAGATTGATGTCATAAAATCCATATTTGGTATCACTCACGGCAGGCTACCTGTGTGGTATCTTGGCCTCCCCTTGTGTACAAAAAAGTTTAGTTTAGCTGATTGTGCTCCAATGCTCTTGAAAATCCAAAATAGACTATCATCATGGGCTGCTAGGTCTCTATCCTACACAGGCAGGCTACAGTTGATTAATTCAGTGATTGCGGGTATTACAGGATTCTGGTGTAGCACGTTTCTCCTTCCTAAGAGGTGCATAAAACAGATAAACTCCTTGCTGAGCTGCTTTCTTTGGAAAGGATCCCTTGACGTTCATCATTCAGCAAAGGTTTCCTGGGATCAAGTCACATCTGCAAAGAGTAAAGGAAGATTAGGAGTCAGACATCTAGAATCTTGGAATGTAGCAAGTTTCCTAAAAATTCCTTGGCTCTTGTTTTTTCGACAAGAGTCACTATGGGCTAAGTGGTTCTGCTCTGAAATTTTAAGAGGTGAACTAAGTAGATTTTGGGTTATCAACACAAAACATAAGCATTCTTGGTGTACTAACAAAATCCTAAAATTAAGACCAACTCTACAAGGCTGGATCAAAACAATAATTGGCAACGGAGCTTCTTACAAATTTTGGACAGACAATTGGTCTCCCTTTGGACCTCTATCTTCCTATATCCAAGGACCTTATTCTCGGGTTGGAATTAGTCAAAATGCTACTCTTTCTGACTTGTGGAGTGGACCGTTCTGGAACATCCCTCAGGCTCGGTCGGACGAATGGATCAACGTCCTAGCTTATCTCACCATTATCCACCTAAACGATTCTACAGATAGCTACTCTTGGGAGCCATCCGGCTCTTCCCTATCTAATTATTCAATTGGTGATATTTATCTCCTTCTTAGACCCTCTACTCCTACAGTTAGCTGGTACAAAGAGATCTGGATTAAAGGTGGTGTTCCTAAACATAAATTTCTTGTCTGGCTATTCACTCTTAACCGCTGTCCCACTCGTGATAGATTAATTGGATAGAACATACCGATTTCTCCTGCATGTTTGCTATGCTCCTCACGCTTTGAATCCCGTGACCACCTATATTTCGAATGTCCCTTCTCTTGGCGAATCTGGTCTATGCTATGTTTTCGTCTTCGCTTCAATGGCTCTTGATCATGGTCAGAGTTCTTCACTTCCATTCAAGACTCAAGATTAGACAAAACAAGAAAGCAACTCATACTCCTCACATGGCAAACAACCATCTATGAGATATGGATAGAACGAAATAGTAGACTTCACCGTCAACTTACCCGATCAGAGGATCTGATTCTTCACCGAATTGACTCTTTAATCCGTTGTCGAATTGCTAGTCTTCGACCACAGAATCCGGCGGTTGCTTCGGCCCTTCTTCAACTATGGTTCAACGAACCACCGTTCACCATCTAATCAGCGTTGTCTCTTTCTCTTCCAATGAAGTTTTATCTCCGATTGATCTTAGATCCAGATCGTATTGTTCTGTCTCGCGGTAGTTGGAACGACAAAAGCTTCTCCTAACTCGTTAATTGCATTTGAATTGGGCTGGGCCTTTGATTTCATTCGATTACTTTTTTCTCTATTATCAAATTAAGAAGCCTTATGTGTGTAATGGGTTAAACCCTTAAACATTTTCTTTTTCTTTTTGCATTTAATAGAAAATCAGTTACAAAAAAAATCAAATTTTATGAGAAAATTAAATAAAAAATATTACTACATTTATATATTATTCATCAAATATATATTTATAAACAATTAAAATCAAATTTTTGTAAATTTAAATTTTCTTTTCAATATTTGTGATTTTTATAAAAATATATTAATTTTAATTATTATATTTTATATAATTGTATTGTTGTTAATTTAAATTTATTTTTTATTAATTAATTTTTTGTTCACTGGTCGCTAGTGACCAATTCCGGCGACCGGTCGCTGAACCAGTGACTGCGAAATAAACAATTTTTGGTCACGGTCGCCAGCAACCACCAAATAAACATGACCTAATTATTTGCAATTCTACAAATCTGCGAGTGTTAAAAGAGGTGTGGTTAAATGTGATGAAAATTAATGTTTTACACCAAATTACTTAACTTTTTAGCGACGTGTGGTAAGAGAACTCATATCCACAATCACTTCTCTATTCTTTCTTTTTTTCAACTAACCTAGTGGCTTTTTAATCCCTCTCCTAATACTCCAGATAGGGGGTTCAAACTTTGGTGTTTAAGGATTTGTAAAATGCGCAATACCACTAGCCCACATGTCATCGACAATTACTTTTTTTTTTGTCAACTTTACTCATTCTTTCTACTAATGAGATCGACAAATGACCGATCCATAGCCAAACTACTCCCACTGGAGCTGGCCGGATTTGAACACCCCACCTAGTGCCAACCTAGATCAGGGACAAGCCAACTAGGTCACCTGTTTTTTGGCATCGACAATTACTTCTCTATTTTGTTATTTCATTATTTAATTAAATGAGTTGTAATACTTTTAATTTATTTCTACTATACTTCCTAATCATTTATATATAGATATGATAAGTTATAACATCATACATCAACAAAAACGTGTATTGAGGTATACAGGGTTACTCGAGATGTTTATGTTGTTAAAATTTATAGAAAGCTTGTAGATTGTATGCTAAAATATTTATATTAGTTTTGAAGTTTTGAGAGTAGATAAGATTATTACTTAAGAGTTACTGAAATGATAGATGATTAACCTCGATGTTAGTTACTACTACTATCTAATACCTAAACTTAGTACCTATTTTGTTTAATGTTTTAGTAGTCTTTACGTTTTGACAAACTCTTATGTATGTGACGGAAGAATAAAAAAAAATCTATTTGATTCTATTCAGGAAAAAAAATTAGGGCATCTATTTTGTATTGTTTTAGGTATCAAGTTGTTGCGAGTTGGTCCTCGTACGAGGCATTCACCTTTGTCTATTCGGAGAATATTTGTCTACTTTCATGTTTTTCTTTTTAATTCCTATTCTAATTCCATTTATAATGATTTTATTTTGTAAAAACTATTTCAATCAACTTATCGATTTTAGTGACAACCAAATGAAGCATTTGTGCTATGATGGGATATATACCAACTAAAAAAAAAAAAACTTGAAAAATTATGAAATCTTAATTATGCAATTGTTTTTTTTTTTTTTTGTGAAATAGTTATATGTTTACATTTGCAGTTTAATGTAGACTATGATCTTTTTATCCATATTTGAGAAAAGGTTATGTGATTCTTCACTTGAATCTCTTTCCGTCAAACTCTCTATGAGGTCGAAGGACAGCCTCAACAATATTCCACAAAACAAAAAAAATAATTGTGTCCTTCAATTTACGATCACACTCAGTATCAGAATGGCTACGAAAGTATTTCCGTTTCTTTTTACCGAATAGAACTGCACGTTGTTTTTGTTTTTTCTTATTCATAATCATAAACTGCACGTTGTTTGTTTTTTCTT
Source organism: Lepidium africanum (assembly GCA_900406405.1). Lineage (NCBI taxonomy): Eukaryota > Viridiplantae > Streptophyta > Magnoliopsida > Brassicales > Brassicaceae > Lepidium > Lepidium africanum. The sequence continues at coordinate 23,817 of OVAX01000882.1, read as the reverse complement.
ATCTCATAATCATAAACTGCACGTCGTTTTACAATAATAGCTTGCCAGTAACAAATGGCGACCGCCAAAAGAAGTGAAAATTCGGAAAAGGGTCAATTTTCCCGCTCAATAAATAACAACACAAAATTTCTCGAAGTTCACTTGTCGTACTTCTGTTCCGCACCGACTCCAAAGGATTCTCGACGAAAGATGGTTTCCACAACCAGCAAATCGGAATCGAAGGGCGAAGTGAAACAAACCCTAAACTCCAAAAACCCTAAAAATGTCTACCAAATTGGAGGACTTCAAGTTGAATTCCCTTATCAACCGTACGGAACCCAGCTTGCTTACATGAGTCGGGTCATATCTACGCTTGATCGTGCCCAAAGAGACGGTCACTATCATGCCTTGCTCGAGTCTCCCACCGGTACGGGTAAATCTCTGTCTTTGCTATGCTCGGTCCTAGCTTGGCAACAGAACTATAAATCCCGGCTTCTGAATGGGAATTTGTCGCATTCAAAACCTGCTCCGGAAGCAGCCACCGATCCATTAAATCACGGAGGTGGGTTCATACCGGAAACGCAGCCCTCAGGTCCGTAATGAAGCTAATAAAATTGCATTTATTATTTGGGTTTATATTGAGAAGATTAATTAGGGTATTAGTTTTTGATTCGTGGTTATTCTCCGAACAGATACGCTTCCATCTTCAAATGTGGGCCAAGCTGAATCTGCAACTAAGAAGAGAACCAAAATTCCTACCATATACTATGCTTCGTAAGATTTACATCAGCAATTTTGGCAATGTTATGAATCAAATTATGATTTTCTTCTCATCATTGATTGTTTATTTTACTCTCCTTGAAGGCGAACTCATTCTCAGATTACTCAAGTCATTCGTGAGTATAGGAAAACTGGTTACAGAGTGCCCATGGCTGTATTGGTATGTTAAATTGATTTAGCTCTGTTTTGTGAAGTTGCTTATTATGGTAAATTAAGATCATATTATATACAACGCTAAAAGTTATGTTTTTTGTCATCCTGGGTCCATCTTCATTGGGTAAGGCTTCACGAAAACATTATTGCACTAATCGTCATGTACATGGAAAAGACAATGTCGATGATGAATGGTATGTTTCATCCACATTCATACCATCTCGCTATTCTTTTCAGCTACGAGATATCCTCTACTAAAATTTAATTTTTTTTTTCTAGTCGGTTGCTCCTAAAAGATAAGGCAAACATAAAATGTTCTGAGTTCAAGTGAGTCTTTCCCTCATAATATAAGCTCTTTGTTTTTTGCCTTTTGTTGTTAGCTCGGTAAATCATGTAACTGTTTTCTTTAACTTCCAGAAATGTCAGTAAAATCACATCTCATCCATCACTTCAACCAAGTGGTCACAATGAGGTTCATGATATAGAAGATCTTGTAAAAGTTGGAAAAAATGTTAGAGGTTAGATTGGTTTGATAGTTTTATGTTTAATTGATTGTACCTTTCTATTTGTTAATTTCAAGGAATTTTCTTGTAGGCTGTCCCTATTATGCTGCCTGGTCAATGGCGGAGAATGCACAATTGGTTTTTTGCCCTTATTCCTATATAGTTAATCCTGTCATTCGAGCAGGAGTTGAAGTAGATCTGAAAGGAGCAATTATAATCTTTGATGAAGCACAGTAAGCTTCAGAGACTTATTAGTTTTAATTTATTTACAGTTCGAGTTTGCTGGTTGAAGCATAAATTTTCAAATTTCTGAGCATGCTTGTGATGTTGAGGGTTAAGGCTGTCTACTAAACACTTGCACTGTCCACAGCAATATGGAAGACATTGCCCGTGAAGCAGGAAGCATTAACTTGGACGAAGAGACTCTTTTCAGTATGTACTACTCAAAACTATCCATGCACTGTTTTTTTTCTTTTACTGATTTACTAATGTGAGTTAGTGTTATGCAGAATTGCAGAATGAACTGGATCAGATGAGCGTGGCGCAACCAATGATATATCAACCCTTGTGCGAAGTAATAGAGGTAAGTAGTAAGTGCAAGGTATATTCATGTATATCCTGACTACATTTTAATATTGAGTGCTCATTGTATTTAGGGATTGATAAGCTGGATTGGAAGGAAAAAGGATTCACTGTCAAAACGTGATTTTCAGCATTATTTCTCTAGGTAAGTTGGAAATTCTCCTTCCAATCATTTGTATTTATTAATTTGTTTCTTAATATTTGCGAGAACGCTTCAATTTTGGACGACAGCTGAATACATTGTTACTCTATGTAGCAATGGTGACCGAAATCTTGTAGATATAGACCTTCAGATAACCCACCAGAAAATTTAGGCATAATTTTCACTGTATATGTAATGATCAGAGTTTAATCTAGTGTTATCAGAGATAATGCTTCTTTCATTGGTATGGAAACTTTCTTTCGAAAACATATCAAATTGAGTAGGGAAACTGTGTAGAAATAACAGTAAAAAGCATATTTTTAGTTCCACAATGATATGATTGCAGCTGGACTGGAGACAAAGCTTTAAGAGAGCTTGAGGAATCTAATATCAGTCTTCAATGCTTTCCAATCTTACTGGAATGCTTTACAAAGGTAAGTCATTTATCAATATATCTGGTTGAGCCCACAGGCCTTGCACAATGCTTAAATATGACATGTTTCTTACTGGTCAAGGCAATCAGAACATCAAAAGAAGCAGAAATGGAACTAGATATGCCTCATTTGAGTGGGCTATCTGTCTTGACACTAGAAGGTTTTTGCGTCTCCCTAACATTATTAAGCATTGTTCTGTGTACTATAATCTTGAGGATGAGAGCTTATTGCACAATGTTTATGCAGAGTTGTTCGCTTCACTTACATACTTCTTTTCAAAAAATGGAAGTCACATCTTAGATTACCAATTGGGTTTACAACGCTTTATTAAAAGAGGTACAACTAAATTTCTATAGATTTTTATAGCCTATTGTCTGAAAATTTTCCCATTCCGTATAACAAATAGTGTTCATTGTTGCTCTACTGGGCTGCAGGAGATTCTTCTGATACCTGGACGCATACTTTCAGTTTGTGGTGCATGAATCCTTCTGTTGTTTTTAAAGACTTAGCTGATATATCTTTATCCATCATTTTAACATCTGGGTAAGCAGTATTTTGTTGCTTACTATTGCTTCTGCAAAAAATTATGTCATCCTTTTTAAAGTCACGTCCTTTCTCATCTGAAAAATATGCAAGTAATAACTACCTGTTACCTCACTATAATGACTTAATAGAGCAACTACAATCTCATCAATGCACAATGATCAGACTCATCTTTTTGTTTTGGATATGTTTGACCACAGTTTTGTTTTCATATTCCATATGATTCTACTCGCCTCCTTAACCCATTGGCTAATAGTTTCCTAAAGTTTCATTATTTCTTGAGCGATCTCCTTCATTAACGTTTAAATTTGAGTTTCTTGGTTGTGAAATATAGGACTTTGTCACCAATGAATTCTTTCTCATCTGAACTTGGGATGCAGTTTGGCACTTGTTTAGAGGCTCCACATGTGATTGATGTTAATCAGCAGGTTGTGAATAAAGCTCTATACTTAGCAACAGTTTTCAGAACTGAATGTATGTTTTAACAATATCTTTGGTCCAGGTGTGGGCTGGTGCAATCTCCAATGGCCCTGGTAATTATCCTCTAAATGGAAGTTATAAAACAGCTGATGCATATTCATTCCAGGTATTGGTCATATTTAGTCACTGGTTCATGCCCTTTTTGCTTGTACATATGTTCTCCACATTGGTGCATTATATTTGCGTATTATAAACAGCAATGCTCTACTTGGCTCTGAAGGATGCTTTAGGGAAATCGTTGGAAGAAATTTGCATTATTGTACCGGGTGGCTCTCTTGTATTCTTTCCAAGCTATAAGTTGATGGAAAAACTCTGCACGCGTTGGCGTGAAACTGGGCAATGGTCCCGGCTCTGCTTGAAAAAGGACCTTTTTGTTGGTGAGTAACATCTATCTTCTGTGATCATGTAAAATTTGTTGCAACAACTCATTGTGATCTTGTCAAAATGTCATATAAGTGTCCTTGTTTGCAGAACCAAGAGGAGGAGCCCAAGACGAATTTGATTCTGTCCTAAAGGGATATTATGATTCTCTACGTGGGAAGAATAAATTGGTTGGAAGAAACAGAAGAGCTAAGAAAGCAGGGCCTATTAAAACTGAGACTCAAGATCATTCCAAGAAAGGAGCTGCATTTCTTGCAGTGTGTAGAGGAAAGGTTTGTATCTTTTTCCTTATTTTGATAAGTTTCTATTAATAATGTCAATTAAACAAAGCAGTACAATCTTGGTATCATTGGACCCTATGAGCATGACATGGGTATCTTTTACCTTTCACAGAATATAATGTTTATGAAAAACTCGATGTTGAGATTTGAGATAAAGTCTATGCTTTTAATAGGTTTCAGAAGGGATTGACTTTGCTGATGACAACGCCAGGGCAGTGGTATCCTTTTTAGCTGCATTGTGGATGTCAAATATTGTAGTCCTTTGCTGCATTAGAAGCTATAGAATATTTTGATAAATGGGCTGTTAAACCTTAATGACGATTACTTTCAGATAATTGTTGGGATTCCGTTTCCAAATTTGTAAGAATTCCCTTTAAAATTTTCAGCTTCCTTCCAAATCCATTTTGGGCGGGGGGAACATTTATCTAATTAATCACTTTTTTACCAGGCATGATATTCAAGTCGGACTAAAGAAAAAATATAATGATACGTACAAATCATCTAAGAACCTTCTTGGAGGGAGTGACTGGTATTGCCAGCAGGCCTATCGTGCTTTAAATCAAGCAGCAGGTGCGATGTGATTACTTGCATTCTGTCACTTGGTTCTTCCAGTCAATTTTAGTACTGTGACAAGTTATCATGTCATGGTGTTTTTCTTTACAGGGCGATGTATCCGGCATAGGTTTGACTATGGTGCCATCATATTCTTGGGTAACTTATTAGATTTCAATATTATTTAAATAGTTTGTTCGGATTTATTAATACGTTTTGTTCAATTTAGTTCTGATATCTCTGAGGTTGCCTTTGTTGTGGTGTGCAGATGAGCGATTCAAAGAACAAAGGAACAGAGCGTCTATATCAAAGTGGTTAAGGCAGTCTATCAAAGTGTATGATAATTTTGAAGCTTCTATGGAAGGGTTAAAATCTTTTTTCAACAATGCCAAGGTTCAAATCATCTCAATCCCTTCCTTGAAACTTTATCATATGATCATTAATATTCTTTGAAAATTGCCCGCAGGAGCGAGTTGACAGTAAAATATTAGGGTCCCAAAATTATACTGTTGAGCAGAACCTTTCCTCGGAAAATCAAAGCAAAGAATACGGAAGGAAGGGAAATCAGATTCAGAACAAATCTAGTCATGTAGCAGTATATTCCAAAATCAAAGTGGTTTTCTGTGTTGTGGTTTTTTCTCATGAATTCATTTAGGTATACTATTGATCATGGATATGTGTGCAGGATATCACTGGTATGAAGGTTGTGGACAGTATGGGCTATACAAATTTGAATCCAAAATATCCTTTTATGAACAAAAGCAAAGCCTTTTTGGATCCCAAAGATGTGAAACCAAAGATAGCTAAAGATTGGAGATCCATGCAGCATTCTGCTGTGACCTATGGAATCTCTATTCCAGAGTCTGTAGGTGACGTACCTGCTCACACATCTATTCAAGTTAAAGAGAGCGTTGAATGCTACAAAGAAGTCATTGACCTTGAGTGCCGTGGTGTCCTACATGAACCTGGGTAAATACATTAGACTAGTTTTGTTTGATATAAGATCTGCACCATATTTATCTCAAGTGTAACACGTAGTAATTATCGTCAAAGTAGCATGTTTGTTAGTTTAACTTCAATTACAGGAAGTGACATGTCATGTGAACCTTGAATCAGAAAGTAAGGTTATTTTGTACAGATCTTTAAGAAAACTTAACAACTATCATGTGCAGGTATTGCGAGGTGTCCTCATTGACCAACTGTGAAGAAGATCCAGAAACATCTTTTGTCAAGGAAACATCTGGTATGATCGATGATATTTCATTAGCCAGTCCATGTTCTTGCTCAAGGAATGAAAGCTCTAGCCCAGCAACAGGAGGTCTGAGATCTCCGAGTTCTCCTGATCAATTAATAAAGAAGCATATATCTAATCCAAGATTCAGAAAATCTCCTCTTGAAGCTGAGTCGTCCATAGTAGTAACTCTTAATTCTACTCGTGACACCCGTAGTTTGACTTTAGAAGCAGAATCATCTTTCAACATGAGTGTTAATTCACAAGCTGTGAAGAGAAGAAAGTGTACCAGCTCTCCAGTCATTGACCTTGAAGATGAAAACAGTGATGCTCCTAGTACGAGGCTGTCAGATCACACGAGTTTAACAAGAACAATTGAGTTTGGGTTTGGGAGTACCGAACCAAGATCCCAAAACTATAGCATATATGCTTTTCCAGAAGTTAACCAGAAAGTGCTGATCTGTTGTTCGCTCTGCAGAAGCCAATTAGGCCCTGAAAATCACTCATATCTTAATTGCCTGTTGACTTCGTCGTGCAAAGAGTATTTGCTGTCTCTTATGAAAAAAACATCAGGAACTGCTACTGAAGAAACGCCAACAAGTGTTTCAATTATCATGACGGATTGCTCCTTGGTTAATCAGAGACTCTGCAGAAGTTATGAAGGCTCAAAAGGTCAGGGTGTCTGGTGTGAGCAAGACGGATGTGTTTTCAATACCATCTTCTGCCCTTTCTGTACTGCCTCAAACACGTGCCTTGGAGTGCAAGTCATGGCTACAAATTCGTCAAATGTCCAGTTTCTAAGCAAAGTAAGCTTGACATAGTGGTGATTCCTCAGAGTGCTCAAGTATGCCTCATATATGATTTGTTCACTTTCTCAAGCTCTCGCTAAAATCGAAATCTTATTTTACTTGATTGCAGATTTTGTTCTTTGCTGATCGTGTTGATGTTACAAACGATGCTTCAAGCATGGAAACAACATCGAAGCATAAGGTATTCTAGCATGTTAAGTCTTGAGAAGCAATTTGAGGTTTCATTTTGATATGAAGGGATATGCAAAAGATTTTGAACTGAAATGATTTGAATACCTTCAGGAAAAAGTTTGGCAGGAAATTCCACAAGGGTAGAATCTTATATAATGTAGCTAAATGTAATTTTAGATCAATTTCATTGAGTGAATAAATAAAAATAATACCGTAATGGTAATGTAGGAGCCTCTTGCTGACGCTAGTGCAGCTGTGGAAAAGACTGATGCGTACAAGTCAATAGAGAGATTTGCATACTCCCCAAAGCAGCAGCAAGAATCAGGAGGCTGGAGGGCTACAAAATCAAAGGTCTGTAAAGACTATAAAATGCATTTCAGTTTCTGTTCACTCTATTAGCCTAATCACACCTCAGTTGTAAATATTGTGCAGTTGCGACTACGAAAACCCAATTTGCCAGCGAACAAGAAGGCCTAAAGGAAACGAACGTTTTCATGCATCAACAAGCTAAACGGGCGCCAAGATGTCATAAACCCATTTGGAACATAGGAAATTTGCTTATGCTATCGCGTGGCTGAAGAAAAATTGGTTTTGCAATTGCATTTAAACATGGCCAGCTTAACTCGGAACCTAATTTGTTTTTGAGTCTTGACAATCCCTTGTTAATTTACGATTAGTTCATAGTGAGTGGTTCATATGTCAATGCTCTTAGTTTATACACACATTTTAAAAAAAAAGAATTGAATTGACCATAGATAAGACTTGTTAAAACTTTCTCTTAGAAGCGATAGTATCCTTTAAATGAGGCAATAAACACACATAGACGTTAGAGAAATTCATATACTAAACCATAAATGAACCAAATCTAAAGTAATAGTTTTACCTAAATCAGGAGTCGGGAAGAGTATATGCTCGTAAGACTCAAAGCCTTGAGAATCTCCACAACTCTTTCTTTCTTCAGTCGTTACCACTGTGTCATCAGCTTGACCAGTCATCGTCAGAAGCTGTTTGCGTTTGGACCGAGCTCGTCGGTTTTGAAACCAATTGTAGACATTTTTCTCAGTGATTTGTCCATGTTCAGACAGCTCAGTCGTGATCTCTTTAACCCTCCGAGGATTTGGTGTTCCACTTCCTTCCTTGTAAATGCTTTCAAGTATTTGAAGTTGCATTGGCTTCGGCGTCCATCGATGCCGAGTCGACATTCCATGAGTGATTGACGATGCCACTATCAGATCAAACCATCTTCTCCCGAATGAATTCATTCCTATTAGTATTTTTTTCTCAAATCATTATGAGAAAAAAGGAGTCAGGTTACGTGAGCTATAAGTTTTATCACAAAAATGTCAAAAACAAACGTCGTGTTGAGAGAAAGAGTGTGTCTATATTACCTGATGAGAGTGGAGGGAGATTAGAAGAGAGAGATTTGTAAAGAAGATGAAGTTGGTCACAAATAACGCCGTAAACGGCGATCTGCTTACGGAGAGTCTCCATTTGCTCCTCCGTTATTTTGACTCTTACCACCATCATACGCTCCTTTTTGGCTCTCCTTCTCCATCTCCTCTTTCACTACTTAAAACTGAGTGTATGCATATCTTTTTTGCTTTCTTATTAATACATAAATCTCTTATTTATTTTGTTACCGTTAACCTTAGATACATTTTTGGAAAGATCTCTTCATCACAAGTTTGATTGAGACTATTCTGGGATACAATTTGATTACAATTTATATAATTAAATTCTACTTCTCTGATCATATATAATCAATATCCTTTTCTTTACATTGTCAACTCTGTTTAGTATTAAATTTTTTAGACATTTTCACTGATGCTGAAGCATAGATGTAAGCATATCAATTTGCCGAAAACAAATTACAATAAAAGAAAGGGTTGTTGTTGTAAATGTCACACACAATTCTGTTTTACGGAAACAGAGAGAATAAAAATTATAAGAGATTAGAGATCTTCTTCTTCTTCTTCATCATCCTTTTATATCAGTCTATATGAGTTTAACTCTCCACCAGTTTTCCCTATATTCAACAAATGCTCAATCCCTGAAACAACAACAAAACCATCTTAATTTAGCAACCCTAATAATGGAACCAAACTCAAACTCAAATGATCTTTTTACCTAAATCAGGACTTGGGAAGAGAATGTGCTCGTAAGACTCTAATCCTCCAGAATCTCCACTACTCCTCTTCTCATCAGTCGTTACGGCCACATCTTCAGACTGACCATTCTCCGTCGTCGTTAGAGGCTGCTTTCGTTTAGACCGAGCTCGCCGGTTCTGAAACCAATTGTAGACATTTGTCTCCGTGATCTGTCCATGTTCAGACAGCTCCGTAGCTATCTCTCTAATCTTCCGTCGATTTGGTGTTCCACTTCCTTCCTCGTAAAGGCTCTCAAGTATCTGAAGCTGTGTTGACGTTGGAGTCCATCGATGTCGAGTCGATATCCTATGAGAACTTGATGATGCTCCCATCGGATCAAAGTATCCTTCCACCATTGGCCTCATTCCTTTTTATTCTCAAATTATTACCACAAAAAAATTCAGTTACGTGACTCTTAAGTTTCTCGTTTCTTACAAGTACAAGATTTGTATTATCAAGACCACAAAACGAGATTGCAAATCGTCAATAACTTCAAATTTTATTTTTCTTTTGAGCAAACAACATTTTTTTATCTATAACTAATTCCAAACTTTATACTCAAATTTAAAGAAAGAAAAAAAAAATTAATAATTGATCGAATTGTCTAGTTTATAAGCTACCATAAACTATACTAAATAATAAAGTAGCAATGAATCGATGTTTTAAGTGGTAGCTAAACTGTCTTAGAACATTTTCGAACATTGTTCAAGGTTGTGAAGAGAACTGAGAAAAGCAAACGCAATCGCAAACGCAGTTTTCACTGTATACACTAAAGTGGTAAACCAGCAGTCCAACACCTAAATGACAAAAGTATGCGATTGGAAACAAACAACGTTGTCATCTCAAATCACTGCGTTTAAACTGTTCCTTGGAAGAATCGAAGACATTAAATCACTAGAGAGAGCTAAAGAGAAGTGTACCTGATGAAAGAGGATGGAAAGAAGAGAGAGAGTTATGGAGGAGGACGAGCTGGTCACAAATAACGGCATATACTGCGATCTGCTTACGGAGAATCTCCATCTGCTCCTCTGTCATCACTCTTCCATTATACGCACCGTTTTGGATCTCTCTCTCCATCTCCTCTCGCAGTTTCTTTGCTTTTCTCCTTTTCCTTCTTTTTGTTTTTACAATATGAAGGAGAAGACAATCAGAAAGTGAAACATATATATATATATTCTTTCTTCGTTTATAAATAATAAAGGATCTTTAGTTTATTTTTTACCGTTAAATTAAACACTTTTGTGGAAACTATTTGATCAATGGGCCCCCTTTTTTTTCTTGTTAACAAAATTAAGATCGGTTAAAGTTAATAACATCAGAACTATGGTCCACTGTTTAGTATTGAAATTTCAACATTTCAATCGAGTTTTACGGGTCAAAACAAATACCATTTGAAAAGAAAAAAAGTGTTAATCCGAGAATGTCTTAAGATGATCTTAAGCCTATGTGTTGATGACATAATAAAACAAATTAATTAATTGGAGATATTATTACATAGGAAGCTTGTAGTAGTAGAGGAAAGCAAAGGGTGGAAATTACTTTATATATAGTGGTTAGGTAAAGCCGGAAGCAAGGCTTAATCAAAGCATTGTATAAAATATTGTCATTGTGACTATTGACTAAAGTAATAAGAAAAGAAGAGAGCATGCTTTCTTTTTTCCTTTTTCTTTTGTTGATTAGGAATAAAATGTATAAATTTGACCAAAAAGGTACATTGATATAAAGATATTGATTTATACACAAGTGACGAATGAGCTTCCGTGCTATTCTGCTGCTATTAAGCGGATTTCACTCTCAATCTTCACTTTTCTTCAATAATTAACAAATTTTAACAGTAAGTAAAAACATCCATAGAGTTCGTTACTCCAATCTTTAATAAACCTTTTTATCTTTCAAAAGGTGAAAAGAGAAACACAAATGATTGTATTTATGGCGTTGGTCTTCGGCAAAAACACATTAAAACAAATTTACCAAGCTGTGTAAGTAAGATGGATTACACTTGTTGGAACTACTTGATTAAGAGCGTGTTTGGGCAAATGGTTACCACAAACTCAATAAAGTAACGGAAGGAACCATTCTTTGCGCATACGTATAGAGAGAGTATAATAAGGATGAAGAAAAGATAATAATAACAGAGGCAGAGGAATGAAAAAGCCTTAAATGGAACATTATATAGAACTGCAAATATCTCTCATTCATCATCATCTAAACATTCTACATTTTTTTCATTAACCGTAGAATCAAAGGGAGATAGTGGAAGATTACTACAACGAAACATCATTCCAAGTAAGAGAAAGAAAAGACCCATTTTAGCTGCGGCCTCATTAACATTTTAAAAGAGATACAGAAAAAAAAAAGATAAAACATCCGAGAGATACTTGCAGCCTTCTATATTATGCTACCAACTTCTTCTTAGTCATCATCTTCCTCCTACATATAGTACATAAGAATCAATGCAAAGGTTGTAAATAAATTGATACAAATCTCGGCTACAGATGCAAACAAATTGAGATGAACAACCCATTATAACTTATGCACAAAATCAAAAGAAACAACCATTACCTCGTCACTTCCATCCTCGGCATCATCCTCGTCATTAACTTCTGAGACAGACTTGTCAGATTCCTCGTCTTCTTTCGGGCCTTCCTCCTGAAAATTCAACACACCAATTGTTGGTCAACCACTACCTTTAGTATATTTACTAATTATTTGCATCATCACGTCATTAGTGTAAACAAAACAATACTCAGCCTCTGATCATGTGATTAGTATTATGAACATAACTCAGCTTTTAATCGTGTCATGTAATCAGTATAAAACATAACACAGCTCATTCTTCATTTCAAATAAATTGTACAAACATAATCAAAATCCTTTTCAATGTGATTATGTATGCACAAATAACCAATTACCTGTTTCTTGTTGTAGGCTTTCATGTTCTTCTCATACTCAACCTTGCGCTTGTCAGCCTTAGCAACATAGGGAGCTTTCTCCTACAGTATTGTAAAACAAACAGGTTAAAAACAAACATAAGCCAGTAACATTTGAGTTAGTTCGCATCTTCACTAGCAAAGTCGCTTAGAAAACGTACTTCGTCTGACAAGGATTTCCACTTCTCACCACCAGCTTTGCCAACCTATTTATTCATTGAATTGAGCTGTCAGTATAGCTTCATACATAACCAAGGTTATGATACATCACATCAATGAAGGTTTAGGATGGCAAAACGAATCACTCACTGCAGCAACAGATTTGTTCTTGGGATGCTCCTTCTTGTATGTCTCACGGAAATCTTCCCTTCAGATCACAAAAGTCAACGAGGGTGGTATTCAACAATATGAACAATAAGTACAGCCAGTTGAGGAATCATTATGAATAGCTAATTGGATTGTAAAAGTCAACGTTACTATCAACAAAGAATCACATCCACAACGTTTAAGAATAACTATAGTTACCATACCATCAAGTAATTTTGACTCTAAACAACGGATGCTACTAATCTCAACTTCAACAGCTTACAGTAAGTCGGACTGAAAAATTCTGAACAAATAAAATTTGAGGAAATTGAAGGAGATGATTACATGAAAACGAAGAAGGCACTTGACGGCCTCTTAGGTTTGTTTGGATCCTTAGCAGCTGCTTTGCCTCCCTTAGTAGGCTTCTTGGTTACAGAGAGCCTATCACCACAAAAAACAAAACAAAAAAATAAGCCGACAACATATGGACCACGGATCTATAATCCCGAGATCTAGGGAATAACTAGAAAACAAACAAAAAACACAGAAGAATCGATCTAGGTGAAAACTTACTTGGAGCTCCTGGTTTCAGCCTTTGATTTACCTCCTTTCATGGTCGATTCTGCAAAAACAAAAATCACTAGATCAGCAACAGAGTAGAAAGAGAAAACGCAATTAAACAGAGATAACCTAGCAAAGAATGAGAATATTCGGTTCTAAGCGCAAAAATAAAATAAAAAAGGGGAAAAAATTATCACATCTAGAAAACGATAAGCAGATAATCGAGTAAAATTGAGAGAAAAAACTGGAAAAATCAACAAGGAAATCGCAGGAAATGACCTTGAAGAAGATGTTGGTAGGGTTTGAAGAGAGAGAGAGAGAAGAGAGCAGCGAGTAAAAGGAATAATACTACGTGTTAGTGATTTGTACGCCTTGTGAACGATTCGAGTGAGAGGCCAAGAGATGAGAGGGTTAGTGGGGGATGTAAATATCTGATCGAAAAAACAAAAAACAAAAACACAAAGTTATTGAAAATTCAATTTCGCACGAGATGTGAAAATATCTGAGGGGTTTAGGCGGGATTTCAAATATATTTGTGCCACGTCATCGATCCGAGAGCTTTCTCATCACTGGCTCTCCCTCATTCTCACGCTTTTATCCTTTGATCTCGCATTTGTGTTTTTCTTCAGTTATACTTGTAATTTTTGCTTATTTAATTTTTGTATATATTTTATATAAATAAGGTCGGTTAGGTCAAATTAGAAAGCTAGGCTTCATCACAGAATAATACTCGAATCTTTTCTTTCCGATAGTATAAAAACTTTGCATATCTGTACATCATTTTTTAAATAAATTCGTATTTATTATGTGTGTGATTAAATTATAGGCTCAAACTGATTCTAATCTCACACACTCTATTTAATTTCCTTTTTAGCAAAATGAAAAGAAAATCGATCTTATCATTCATGAATCGCCATCCCTTGGTTTTTTATATTACAAACTTGTGTAATTTAAGTCAATTAAACAAAACAAAATTGAGAAGGAAGACAGTTTGTGAGACACGTTGATTAATTGTGTGTTTGTAGTTGACCAGAATCAACCCAACTAAACATGATTCCGAAAGATATATACATACGTTATGTGAGAATTGACTTATTCCAAAACCTTTATGGATAATGAATCAAACTATATAGTACGGCACATAACAGTATACTGAGTACAACCTAGACGAAAATTGACCAGCATCACGAACGATATATATAATAATCTCAGAAAAGGTTAAAAAATCAAATTGTGTTTATAGAGCAAGTCTCTCTTTCACCATCAAAATATTCTACAATTCTTTCTTCTGTTTTTTCTTTCATCTGAATGATTCATATATTAATAACCCAAGTGAGGAACACAACGATTTAATACAGATGCTAGCGGAAAATGATAATATCCCCCGATGACTAACCCCAAAAGAGAGAAGCTAAGAGAGAAAATCCTTAAAAAAACTAGACTAAAACACTTATTGACTAAACTCCAAAATCTGCTTTCTAGAACTCTAAAATTGAGACCACCACTGGCTAAAAGAAGTCCAAATTGATGGCGAAACCTCCTATAGCGAATAGGTGTACCTCACAAATAAAGAAACGAGCTGGCTATACCGGCAAGAATGAATCTCACACTTCTTCCGGAAATGGTGAAATCGAAAGCTTAGTTGACTGTTTGACACCTCCATAGAACCCATAAAAGATTAGACCTCGATCAAGTCTTGAGAGTACTAACAAGGAACGAGACAATCCTCTACACGGGGAACCAGACCCAGACGAGAACAGTCACCGATCGAAACCAAAGAGGAAAACCAAACAATCAAAGAGGGAAGCAGATTAAGGAACCTAAGCCAAGTAAATCTGGACTATAACTAAACAAGGCTACATGAAGAACTAAACCAAATATTTAAAACTGCCGCCTATAACTAAGCAAAACGAACAAAGTCAAAAGGTGGAGTTAACCGGCAGCAACAACTACGAATGACATCGGCTGAAGAAGAACGAAGCTTACGGCCGTAAATTGGACTTGTGAAGAGCCTTTCAATCCTTCACCACCTGTAGTCTTCACCCTTGACAAAGCTTCGTTTCTGTTCAGCATGTTCATCATCCCCATCAAAGGAAATCCACTATAAAGAGAAGAACCGTGGCTGATAAACTGCAAAAACCTCACCCACGAAGACCCGATCGAAATTGCAAGTGGAGGGACCAAAAAGGTGAACGGTGGCAGTGCTAAAAAAGCCACCCACCGCCGTCACCACCACATGAGCCACCGTAGATCTACTTTCAGAAAGAGAGAGAGAAAGGTACAATACCAATAGAGAGAGAGAAATAAGTTTATTTTCTCTATAATCCTCTATAATTCTTTCTTTATAAACGAGGCTTTACTGGGAATAAGAAAAAAAAAGTAAAGAAATAAACCTTTTTGTAAACCCGATCTAACATTTAAGTAGAAATAAAACATAAAAACCAAGTAAACTTTTGCACTTATCTATACTAATGCCTATAAACTCTTAGTCATCGTCCTCCTCCTGCATATTAATTATACACCAAATATACAAAGAGGTTTAGAAAACACAAACTATATATGTGCAATGATGTAAATTAACCACTAACCTCTTTACCATCCTCAACATCATCCTCATCATTGACCTTCTTCCTGAAACCACAACCGTATCATGATTGGTCATACAACTCTATAATTATCACTCTATCGACATATGATTGAAATTTTGATTTACTAGTTTCTTATTGTAGGTTTTCATGGTCTTCTCATACTCAACCTTGCATTTCTCAGTCTTCGCAACATATATAGCTTTCTCCTAATGCATCGTAAAAACAAACATATTAGATTATTTAGGAACATGATTATTTAAATCATAACACACTTCGGTAAACTGTTTAGAGAGAACGTACATCATCAGTCCAAGATTTCCACTTGTCTCCAGCAGCTTTTCCAACTTGTTTATCCAATTAGAACCCATCATAAGTACAACTTCAAGGACGTTTAAATACTAAATCATAAATCACTCACAACGACTACAAATTTGTTCCCACATGTTTTGTTTTCTGATTCCAAGACACTCCTATGTTGCACATGATCCACAGTTTAGGAGGAGGTCACCATTTGATTTCTTTAGCTGCTATTTAGGAAGTTGAATAAAGTTGTACTTCCTTTTGCTGCGCCGAAGTCTAATTAGCACCATCTTCTCTACATTTTAAGATTGTACTTATTGCAGAGTATACTTTCCCCTCGAAAGTGAGATTGTTTCTTTTTTTACATAAATTCTATAAAACTCAGGGGCCAAGATGACGTAACTCCAATGGAATTGTAAAAGTCTTGGCAAGGGAAAACAATAAATTGATGTTATGGTAAAGGGAAAGGCTAGTAAACCCATTGATGGGACTCAATATGTTTGAAAGTGCCTATATCTCTGAAAAGGCAAGTGAAAAGGACATAGTTAACTGACTCACCCTCGTCTCCACGCACTTAGCATTTTTCATCAATCTTTAGACCATTTTTCTTAAGGTCATCTGCTACAGGGTTAGCCTTGTTTATGGCCTTCCATAAGAAAACTTTTATTTTCTTTGGTGCTCGAATTCTCCAAATTTGATTTTTAACGACATTGAGAGAAAGATTTAGAGTCATATTTCTCCTTTGAGCATTTGCCTTGATCTTTTCTGCAGCTTTATAACTAGATTTGACATCATATTCTCCTGAAGAACTCTAGTTCCAAATCAAGAAGTCTTGCTGAAACGTAACAAGATTCAAAGCAAGAATTCTGGTGATATTTGCTGGAAAAAATAGAGAGTGGAGAAGAGGGATATTCCATTTATTAGATACTGTAATTAATAAGTTTTTAACCCTCAAATCAATATCTACCAAAGGGTTCTTCATAAGTGGAGATGTCATGATTACTTTGCCAAACCATTTGTCCATCTAAAAATTTGTATTAGCGCCATTTCCAATCATAATTTTAAACCAGAAGTTAGGAGTTCCCTTCCATGAAGAATATTGGCATAAATGAATGATGGTCTTTGACCTCTCTCGGCCTCAAGAAAGGATTGATTAGGATAATTCTAGCTCTTTATAAATCTGTTTGCGAGGCTACCCGGATCTTGTTGCAAATGCCAAGCTTGTTTCCCGAGTAAAGCATGATTAAAAAGTTATATTTCCTTGGAGTCGAGTCCTCCCACTGAGCGAGGTTTGCACAATTTGTCCCACGCAACCCAGTGAATCTTATTCCTTCATTCCATGAAAACTTTAAACCTGATAGACATTCCGGGAGGCTAAGGTAAGAACTAGCTCCACCTTCATTGTGTATCCCAAACATGTCTTTGATATATGTTTTAATGTCCTTAGGAACCTTGGAGCCAAAGGTCCAAGAAGATTTCTCAAAATTGGTTATCTGACTTGAGGCAAAACCATAGTGATCAATCACTCTCTTGATGTTTTCACAGCTGCCTATCTTTGCTTTTCTAAGGAAAAGACTATCATCTACGAAAAACAGATGATGAATAGACGGTATGGAGAGTGAAAACTGAATTTATTCAATCTCATTGTTGCGTTGTGCGAAGTTTAGGAGTTGGGTTAGTTCTTCCGCACAAAGCACGAAAAGGAAGGGTGATAATGTATCACCCTACCTATGACCCTGAGTCGAATTGATCAAGCTATAAAAGTGGCCGTTCAAAAGAACTGAGTAAGAGACAGTTGACACGCATGTCATAATCCACTCCACCTATTGAATGTGAAGCCTAATGCAAGCAGAAATTCTTGCTCCTTCTGGTGTATAATTAATACTATACCAGGAGGACGATGACTAAGCTGTTCGAAGTTGATAACATTAGTATAGATGGCTGCCGAAGATCACTCTGGATTTTATCTTTAATTTCAACTTAAATGTTAAATGGGGCTTATTAAAAGTGTTTTTTTTTCTATGGAGAAAGTGAATTTTAGACTCTTTTAGATGGTGGAAGAGCGACTTGCATCTTTGTACTCATTGCTCTATTAAACGATTTAATTTTTAAACTTTCTTTGAGATTATTACTGTTATTTGTTGTACTGTAGTTTGATTCATTATCAATAAAGGTTTTGGAATAACTCAACTGTCACATAATGTATATATTTCGTAATCATGTTTAGTTAGGTTGATTCCGGTCAAATACTAACATGCAATTAATCTACGTATTTCACAAACTGTCTTCCTTCTCAATTTTTTTATGTTTTATTGACTTAAATTACACAAGTGTGTGATATAAAACGGGAAATTGGCCATTTAAATACTCAACTTACATAAAATAGCCAAAAAAACTACTGAACTTTATGTTTTGCCATTTTATATACAAACTTACAAAGTCAACGCCATTTTAACATTGAATTTAGTCAACTATAACTTGGATTAAGATGACGTTAAACGTCATTAGTGGATGTTAAATCTCTGTTAACTAGCTGAAAATAAACCAATCATTCTAGTTAAAAAATCTCCAAATCGTCAATTTAATTGATTTTAAACCCTAACCCCAAATTATTTTTCCTGTTCTTCTAATCTCTTCGATTTCTATTACACACTTCAAACTCGATTCTCTTGTAGTCTTCCTAATCAATCAGAAATGTCTTCTAAGTCCGGATGTTTAAATCCAAAATCTTGTGGTACTCGTGGTTACCATTCAAGTGTAGAAGAAATTAAAGATGCTTTACCTAAAATTTGTGAAGATGATTATACAAACCTTTGTACTAAAACGATTGCACTAAACCAGTTTTGTTTCTAATAATCAAATCGATACAACTCTGTTCATAATCAGCGAAGCATTTGTATGGCATCAGTTACGATTCAAACTTAATATGTTTGCTAACATGGAAACCAACCAGATATATACTCCTTGGGGCTGAAAGATTTTGGCTCTGGTTTGTTGTAAATTGTATACAAGACTTAATATTTTGAATCCCAGGAACATGTTCTCAGGTTCGAGAACTTCCTTCTTGGTCGTAAACTATATAGATTATCAAGGCATAAACTTTTATTGTAATATTAAACTTACTTAACATTAACAACATTTGAATAAAACACAGAGGATATAATACATTAAGATCAATACGAGACAACATTAGCCTGCCTGGTTCCAAATGCAAAAAAACGATAAAACAACAAAATATGTAAGAAAGCAACAAAGCAACAAGTTTTGATCCACTTAACAAAAACTTTACCAAACAACTAAGCAACCGGTTTTGCTTCATCAGGAAAAATAACAAAGCACAAAAGCAATAAACTATATCCTCATAATACATGTCTTAAAGCAACAATAATTAAAACAAAGGGAACTTGTGATCACCGTAGTTGATTTGTCCATGACTTGAACTTGTGATCATCATAGTTGTAATCCTCCTTGTGATCCAACTATGAGCCTCCAAAATGTGTTTCGGATTGAGAGCCTCCATCTTGTGATCCACTGAGCTATGAGAAACAACAAAAAAAGAGCAAAGACAAACAGAAAATTAAAACAAATCAACTGAAATACGACACTTAAGTAAGCAAAACTGATTGTTGTATGAACTAACCATGGTCTTTTTTGGTCTCTATCTTGGTTTCTTAAGGATAGGTTCAACACTTAGATTAGTACAAGACTTCTTGTTATGACCCTCTCTCTTGCACTTAGAATATGTCATAACATGGTTCTCCGACACAGCTTACTCTTAGAAGATGAAGACGACTCATTCAGCCCTCTACACTAGCGTAATTACTTGGCCTTCCACAAAGACTAAGTCTGTTTGGTGGTGGCAAGATAGGCAATCGATTAACTTTAGGCCCCAATTTAATGCCTTGAATCGGTTCAATGCCTCAGTTATATGTCTGTTGCCAGTTGTTATCTTGTGGAAATCAGAGACATAATCATCTACCTTTAATTTTTTCCCTAAGATAACACAAGTAGTGTGCTCACATGCAATGCCAATCAACTGCCACTTCCCACAGCCACATGTCCTCAATCTCATTTCTAATCGATAAGAACAACCGTACACATCAATCTCATGCATATCACTTGTAGACATGAACCGAATACACTCCCTAGACTTTTGGATTGAAGCCTCAATTTGTGCATGTGCACTCTTAGTGAATCAAGTCTCTAATCTATTTGCAATAATAGATCTTTTGGCACTCTTCACCATACACTGTCTTCTTATATCCTCTAATAAATCTAATAAAGGTTTTTTTCCTAGCTTCACGGATTGTCCTATTGAAAGATTCACTAAAGTTATTGAGGTTATCATTGTAGGAAGAACCTACCTTAAAGAATGCCCTCGACCACTGCAATGGATTGGTTTTGAGCAATGACTCATATGCTTCTCAGTTGAATTGTCTTAAAGCCACCAAGTTACTGAGTAACTACTCATATGCTTCTAGCAATTTTCCAAACAGTCTCTCAAGTTGTATATCATGGTTGTCTCTTCTCCAATTGGCAAGGATGTGTCTTGCACACATCCTATATTCAGATACGGGAAGTTGATTGTGCACCGCTTTGACTAATCCCTACAATAAAAAAAACAGAAAGTAAAATGATTTGATTAATAAAAAACGAAAATGTAAAAGGAAGAGCAAATCAATTATAAACAAATACCTTTTGCTTATCGGATATAAATGTGAATCCTTCTCCTTCTCCAAGTCCTAAGTCCCTCTTGAGATGATTCACAAACCAATCCCAGTTTATATCATTCTCAATCTCCACTACAGCCCATGCTATTGGGACAATTTGGTTATCCCCATCTCGACCTACAACAGCTAACAACTGTTCTTTCATGGATTTCTTGATGAGATCGATTTTCTTTTCATTCTCAAAATAAGGAAATTAAATACAAGGATTAGAATCTGATTGAGTCAATTATTTAATCACATACATAATTTATATGAATTTATTCAAAAATCATTTCTAATATTTTGTTGGGTTTGGTTCTCTAATTTGGTATTTTGGTTCTTTTGATTTAAGACTTATTTAAGTATTTTTATCTTTCATATAGGGTTCGATTCAATAGAGATCGAGTTTGGTTCGGATACTTTTACATAAAAATTAAAAATTAATCATAAATAATTCTAAAAAGCTAAAATTTATTCTTGATTTGGTTCGGGTTTGGGTTCGGTTGTTTAATACATAGATTTTGGCCTTATTTAGATATTTTATTGGGTTTGGTTCCTCTAATTCAGATAGTTTTCTGTCCCGGTTTCAGGCCTCTAAAATAACGTCTCGAAAAAAAAATCCAGATTAATAATACAAGTCTACGAACCTAAATTAAAACAGGATAGAAAAACTCATCAAATTATGCGTTATAATGCGGGCATAATCCTAGTATACATTAAGATGTATATATTAATTTAATAAGATGGACACAAATTTCAAATACTTTTCTCGAGTTCAATACTGTTGTTAAAATATAGGTTTCCGAATCATTATAGCACTCAGTGAAAATACCAGGTTCCTTTTTTTGGGCTTAAGACTCTTTTCTTCATTTAGAAACTTCGCTTCTAAGTGTTGATAGACCTCAGTCGTATTTCCCACCTCATCTCCGTCGTAATCCTTAGGCGTAACTGTTTAAATCCTCCGTTGTTTCCTCCTCTCGCTTTGTTTTCTGATTGTATTCCATCTTCTGCTTTACTTTCTCCATTTATCTCTCAACACCGGTTTCTCGAAAGCTCGTCCTGGGTCTTGGGTTTTCTCTCACATATCCACTTTCAAGTTGCTAGCTCGGTGATGTGTATACATTTTAGCATCTTTCATAGCTCTAATATAGTTAATTTTGCATCCATATTCATAGCATACTCATCATTTTAGAGCTCTTTTTGGTTCATTTGCATTGTTTGCACTTACATTGCATACATTGTGCATTTTGGTGTTTTTATCAGGAGTTTTTGGACACATTGGGGATGAGATTATGCAAGAAGTGAGCAGGGATGGAAGATTGGCAAGAGTTTATGACGGACTCGGCCTTAATACCCAAGTCAGAAGCCGAGTCAAGAGTATTTTGCAAGATTTTATGGTTGACTCGGCCTAAATACAAGAGTGGGAAGCCGAGTCAAGAAGATTTGGTGAAGTCATATGGCCAACTCGGATCTGTTGGTGAAGTCAGGTGGCCAAGTCGGGTCCGTTGGTGAAGTAATGTGGCCAACTCGGGTCTGTTGGTGAAGTCATGTGGCCAACTCGGGTCCGTTGGTGAAGTCGGGTCCGTTGGTGAAGTCAGGTGGCCGAGTTAGTGAGAATGTGCCACAATTGATGTTGACTCGGGTCGGTTGGTGAAGTCACATGGCCGAGTCAGAGTAATACGCCTTGAGGAACCAATTGGAGCTGAGTATGATAGGAAGATTGATGAGTTGCCAGCTGAATCACATATTTTTTATCCGACTCACCCTCGGAGGTGAAGTCGCTTAGTGAAGTTGGATGAGCTTTATGTTTTTATTGACTTTGACTTTTTAGGGTTTTGTTACTAAGGGTATAAATACCCCTCTTTGGTATTCAGAAACCCTAATCCACGTTTTTATGCCTCTTTTGTGTTAGAACTGATTTTCATTCTCTCTTTGTAATTTCCAGATCAAAACTCCTCCTCTTTTCAGTTTTTGAATGCAATTTCAGTTTCCAAATCAATCTTGTCTATATTTGTCTTGCTTTATGATTATGTTGCTTGTTTCATTTGCTCTGCTTTTACCTTTGTTTATGGATTCTGAGTAGATTTCTAGGGTTCTTGAGGATGGGTTAGATAAGTGAGGAATCCTTAGTTCCTGGATGCTTAAGCCTAGTTTTACATAGATCTCTTCTGTTTTAGTGTTCTTAATGCTAATTTCTCTTTGATCAATTGAGATTAGATTCTGGGAATTTCCATACCCAGAAGGTGTTTGATGAAATTCCTGAACCAACTAATTTCAGAGATTTGCATATCTAGCCTAAGAGATTAGTTGTCTAGAGTGTTTATTGGCTTTAGTAAGTTGTTTCTTCATGCCTTCTTGATTATAATTCGCTAATGAGAATTAGGTCTGATTGTAGTCTGGTTAAGATTGTTTGCCATGAGAATGAATTCATTTACTTGTGAACTTGCTGTCTAGAGATCATCTCTGTTTGAGTTTTGTTAGGTATCTTTGGTAGATTAAGGAGCTTCACTGATTTACGATTCCCATCCTTGAGACCTGTTTATCTTGTTGATTTACTCTTGATGTTTAGTACTTTGTATCGTTTTGTTTCTGTTCTCTTTATTGCTATTTGATTCTAGTTCTGTATTTCTGATTTCTGTTTGTTTTGGTTGTTTATTTGTTTAGTTGCCTAATAGGTTGATTGTATAATCAATATCTGAATTGGTTTGAATTAGATAAGTTGAATTGCATCCTAATTGTTAGTTAATCTCCCATTGGATTGACTCTTTCTGTATTGCAATGATGATAATGCAGTAGGATATTTGAGATAGTAAAAACTTTGCATCAGATTGGCGCCATTGCCAACTGGGTGTTTGTTAGCTACAATCAGGATTTTCAACTTTCTGAGATCAAGTTCTCTTGTTTCACATTTATACTCACTTCTGGTCCTGTTTTTGTCGTCTGTTTCAGGTGATCACACGACTTGATTACTCCACTTGGCCTTCTAACCCGAGTTGAGACCCGAGTCGACTTCTCATAGTGTATGCAGACGCGTTCTCAGGGTAACCAGAATCTCCTACGCCTCCGTGACAACATTGATCAGATCCAACGCGAGCTGAGAGCGCAAAGAGCGCACAGTGGAAGAGAACACTCAGTGGAAATGGATTCACATACTAACGAGTACTCAACTCAACTCCCTGTGCATGGACCTCAACAGAGGAGGCCCCGAACAATTGGAGCTAGAGATGCACCAAGTGTTCACATCCAGAGACATGG